>JAPYYW010000651.1:0-45095 GCA_030522545.1 Cremastinae sp. A BG-2022a
GGCCCTAGTTGGGCGTTGCTGTGGAAATCGTTAATGTGGAAGCCTTTAAAGGCCCCGACAAGTGTTAGGGTATTACCTAATAAATTTCTCCACGGGTTCTTCTCGTTGCCTCGCGTCTTTACGAGATTCGCGATGGTCATTCTCAAGGCTCGCGAAAATTTTTCTCTTCGTATTTTATTTTTATTCTGCTGTCATTTTTCCGAGCGAGAGAGTCACAAAAAAATTCTGGCGATTGACCTACTGTCCTCATGACCGAGCGCTTCGCTTGAATTATAATACATATGAGCGATGAAAAATACATACGAGCTTTCCTCGATTCTGGGATTTATCCATGACGCTAAAAAACGTATAAACGCGATCGTGCTCGTGTCGATCTGTCTATTAATATGTGCACGTGTGCGCGGAGTTTCGTGTACGTGAAAAGGGAGGGAGAAGGGAGCATAGCGGCGAGGGTGAACGATAAAGAGGGAGGATTGGAAAATGAGAGAGATGAATAGCTGAACACGTGTGGTTGCACGAATAAACTCAGCTAATCGATATCGTCCAGAGCCAAGTGGGTTTTCGTTGTCCCGCCTCTCCGGTGAAAAGAGAAAAAATTTAATTGTATACATCTTCACATTCTGTATATCCTCGAAAAGAAAATCAATATGTAAATACTGTAAATCTGCAAATAAATATAATTTGCATTCCTTGTACCATATATTCGTGACAAAAAAATTCTTTTCTTTTTTGAAAGAAAAATTAGATTGAAACGAATCGATCGATATCGCAGGTGCTTGAAAAAAAAACGCGTCAGTCCGTCAGCGATTCGGTTAGTGATAAAGTTATTTGATTCGGGAATTTCTCGAAAAAAATTGAATATGCACTCTCGTGCACTGATGCAAACGCGAATACGCAGTTTCATCGGATATTCAACAGGTGAAAAAAAATAGAGAAAAAATAAGAGTCTCGTATACGAGAGAGCGTCGTCGAAAGCTCGGCCACTCCAGCGAGCTTTTGATGAATCGACCGCATCATTTTTCACCACGCGTTCGCTAGGATCGCGCGCGCACTCGCACGAGACGCGTTTCGCGATATTGTAATTGCAGTCGCTTCGCTCGTTCGCGAACGCTTATTCGTCATCTTTGACAGCTCCCGGCAATTTTCTATCGATCTTTATTTTTCCGAGAACGACTTATTTCTTCGTCGCGCGTCATCGTTCCTCGAGTACGCCAAATTTCCCCACTTTGAAAGATATTTTCTTTCATCCTTCTTCTCTCTACTTTCGAATATAACCCCAGGTTCGTAAAATATCTACGCGGGCGAAGCTTCCTAGAGTCGAAAGGATCGATCGATGCTCGTCGCTGCCTCGAAACATAGCGAGGGCGCGAGATACGACTTTTGTTTTTCAGTAGACGCCCGCGAGTGTACCCACATATTTCGAGACGGGTGTATACGTCGCATCGTCTCGTCGACGTCGTTTTCCGCCGCCATCGTGACGCCTGTGACGTCGTTGCGTCAGATTCGCGACAAAGACGAAGACGCCGGCGGGAAGAGAGATGACGACGATGCGCGACGTACGAATAGCGGCGGGTACACGTGTTGTGACCACGGGCGCTTGACACGCGCGACTCTTCCCGAACGCTCGCTGCTGAATGTTGTACATGACCGGGACTTGATGTATTCACGTCGTGTACAAGGAGCGCGCGGGTTTCGCGTCATAATGACACATCCGAGATAGCGATAAGCGCGATATCGCGCATAAATAATCGAACGATTCAGCAGCGATCCCGACGCCGTTCTTTTCTCTCTCTCTCTCTCTCATCGACTGTGGAGCGCGCCGTCTGAAAATTTAACGAGCACCTTTTGTCCTGGTTTCTCCCGGAGCTGAATTATTGCGCGGGATGCAGCAGAAAAATTGATCGTCGTCGGAATTCGCTCGACAACCAAATCTGAGCGTGTAATAATTTGGTATCTTAAAAAAAAAGGTATAATTATCGGAAAACGCGGAAGAGTCAAGCGGAGGTTTTTAAACTCGGAAAAAAATGCGTTCCACACGGTCAGGATTTTCTTGTAACCGCGAGTCTGCGAAAAGTTTCGCGTCGTCGTTGGGGATGAGCTCTCTCATAAAATGTGAACGTTTTCGATGGTTCTGAAGAGACCGGGAGAGGAATCGTGCCCGAGCTTTTCGCTGGGTCTCGGGGAGCTCGGTCAACGTCAGAAATACTAAACTGTACGGAGGATCGGGCATAAAGTATATATACGGCGTGCAGAAATATCCCTTTCAGTCGTTGGGAGTGAGAGATGGTGCGGTACAGGTCGGTGCAGAGAGGAAAAGCTGGAGTTAACCTCCCCCCCTTTGGTTTCTCCTCTGGGCCTTTGTCCGACGTCGCGTTTCCTCATCCGAACGCTCCTCCCTATCTCCATCACCGTCACGACTCCGTTTCCTCTCGTACATATAGAGCGAGCTATACACACAGAGGGGATATATCCTGCGGAGAGATTACGGCTGTGCAGCCAACCCCGGACTTGTACCAGGATCAGGCAGAGCGCCGGAGCGAGAGCCGAGATGAAGGCTAGAGGGAGGACGGGGGGCATGGGGGAGGACGACTGGGAGAATCGGGGGAGACAAGATGAGAAAGAGAAGTTCCGTACAGAGGCTGAAGCTGAGAGCTTGAAATCTGGTCTCTCCGGCAAAAGGGAAAGAGCGAAAGAGGAATAAGGGTGGATGGGCGAGAAGAGAGCTCGTTCCAGGTTAGTGCTCGTGCGCTAGAAAATGGGGTTGCTTCGGTGTGTGTATATGCTACTGTACACATAGCACTATATATATATATATATATATATATATATATATTTATACATATATATATTTATATATATATATATATATATATATATATTTATACACATATATAGAACTTATACACACACTTCGGGAATAGATATATACGTTTTCCTGCAAGCTGAAACGAGGAGGATCTCGTCGGGGGTGGAAGGAGTGAGAAGGGACCGCCGAGAGGATCGGAGGGTTACTCCTTTAGCTATGGACGAGGCAAAAACGAGCCAGACGTTGACGCGCTCCTGAACCAGTAAAAGTTTAAGCCTCCCTCGTAACTCTACCTCTTTTTCCCTCTCTGTCAGTCTCTCTCGCTCCTCTATACCCTTTCTCGTGATCATCAGCCTGAACTGTCGAGGCTCGCGTCTTTATGCGTCAGTTACTTTGGGCAGCCTTCCCTCCCCTGGCACCGGAGGCTTCTTTCCCTACGGAAAATCCATCCTCCGCGCTCCAGGAATATCGGTGCCAGGAAACACCGGGATTGAAAGCTTCCAAGCTTCGTCTTTGAACGAACATTTTTTTGTCTTTGGACAAGCACTCGATTTTTTTTGCACGAACAGAGACAATACAAGAATTACTCAATTTAGAAAATAGTCTGCTACCTTTTTTTTATAAATGAGTATGTACGTATTTTTTTCACATATTCGTGAAAATTAAAAAAATTTAGCAGCATTTGAGAGAAGAAAAGTTAATCGTTTACTTTTTATGAAAGGGTAGAACGTTTTTTCGCTATTTCCTTTTGACAGTTTTTGTCACATTTTTGATCGTGTAACAGTCTTAATAAATACTATGCAATGTACCTAAAGCATCAGTTTTGCTTATTGAAAAAGAAAAAAATAAGTTGATCATTGTAAAAGAAATCGGGCATTGATATTAAATTAATCTAAAAATAAGTCACGGACGACTCGTGTAATTTCCCGACTCGCTCGTCATTCCCAGCGATGATTCAGGCTGCCCGCATGGGCCGAGAGTATTAGCTCGCTTGATTGGTATTCCAAAGATTCCCCCGGGGGGCGTCCTCGGGACCGTATCCGGGGACACACACAGCGTGGTAAAGAGACATCGCGAGAAAAAATGAGAGGGACGAAGGATGATCGACGAGAGGGGTTGATGGCGTTTAGAGTGGAAAAACTCTCGTGAATTTTTTCTTCGAGCACGAAAGAAAGTTTATCGTTGCGAGTCTCAGACTTCTTTATCACTTTTTCTATTTTATTCCATTTCTCTCTCTCTCTCTCTCTCTCTTCATCGCGTTGCGAATATAAGCTCTCTTAATTCCTTGTAAAATTTCTGACTGTGTCCATTGACATTTCTCCGAGTTTGAATCTTGCCCTTTCGGTCATCTTTGTTCTCTCTATACGTTTTTTTTTCTCCTTCGAATCTCTATCTCTCTCATCTCGCTTCTTGGATTCTCTCGTTTCCAGCTCACCCACTCGATCCGAGAAACGTTTTTTGGCTCTCGTTTCTCTCCGGCACCTCCGCACTCTCCCACGAATCCTTCAATTTCTCTGGATCGCGCACGGATGGAACACCGCTCCGACAAAAAACGTCCCTCTGATCGCTCTCGATCTTTCTCTCACGCTCGATTTCGAGAAAAATGGATAGTCGGAACTGAAATTGATTTTAAAAAACTTTCCATAATTTTTCACTCGGTTAAATCCATTTTTTAATTCCTTATTACAAATATGGATAAAAGTTCTGTTGGATATATTTGAGTTATTTTTTAAATACCCAGTTGTCTGTCGCGAGCGGTGTGTATCAGGCCGGTAGAATGTCGGCAGAGAAAAAGAAAGAGAGAGAGAGAGAGAGATAATAAGTGAGTGTATGGAAGCAGAAACGGCGAAGATGAGAGCGACCAGCGGTCGAATTTACAGGGGCCGGGTTATAGCGTTGGCGTCGGTCAGAAAGGGGGAAAGAGAGCGAGGAAAGAAAAGGGACGAAGGAGGGAGGCAGGAGAGTGGAGTGAGTGACGAGGGAGCGCGAGAGAATTGCCCGCCCCGGCGTTTCTACCCCGAGCAGCCCTCTGCTCTTTGCTGGCGTCGCTGAGCCGCCTCCGGTGGTGCCTCGAGCCCTCGAAAAAAGGAAAGAAAAAAGAAGCGGGCGGGCGGGTAGAGGATGAGGAAGCAGGAGAAGAGAGGGAAAAAAAGCAAAGAAGAAGAAGAAAAAATAAGGATAAAAAAGAGAACGGTAAAGATCCCTCTACCAATGTCAGAGAAAACGGGGCCAGGAGTGGCGTTGCCACGACTCTGGCTCCTCTGAACGGGGGAGAACGCGAAGGGGGAGGACGGGGGAGAGCTCGAAAACCCGAGAGAAGTGAGAAAAAGGGTCTCTCGCCTTCACCGACGCTAGAAATAAAAAGAAAACCCGGGGAAAAGGGAGTGAGATAGGAAAAAAAAGGAGGAAAAAGATGGCGCGAGTGAGAAAAAGAGAGGAGTGATATAAAAGGGGAAAAGAAGCAAACCCCACAGCATCCGCCGCCCATCTCTTATATTTCACCCACACTCGCAGCCGACTCGATTTTTTTTCTCTCTTATATTTCCACCCTCAGGTTTTCCTTTCTCCCTTTTGTACGGATCTATATACATCCTCTACCTCTCCAACACTCACTTTTTCCATTCCCTTTTCCCTCCGCCCTTTTTCCTCCTCATCTTCCTCCCCTTTCCACCTTCGACTTTTTCCTTCCTCCTTTATTTTTCGCTCTCCGGATGGCTGCACCCTGGTGGGTTCCTCCTCGGCGGAGGCTCCACCGACGATGATTCTTTCCCCGCGTTCTGCTCCTTTGCTCGCTGGCTCTCTCCTTGTCGCTCCCCGAGCGAAGCTGCCGTGTGCGCTCTTCCTCCTTTTCGCCAACGGCGGTACTTCGGCTCGCCTGTCTGGCCCATATAGAGCGCAAACCCGTATAGCTCTCCGTGCCCGCTGGCTCCCGTTTTCTCAGAGTTCCTCTCCGGAGCCCGCACACAAGGGCTCCTCTCTCGCACATAAACACTATTCGCCTGAAAGGTATCGATTGCTGATAGCGAAAAAGGCGTAACCGGCGCGATTTAGCACGGATCTCGACGGACCGTCCCGTCCTTCGGACTTTTTTCGGATCAATCGAACGGTGCGTGTGTATATATATAAGCCGGAGCCGGTGCGCGCTCGCATCAGCAGAAGCATCCCATGGAGGATATATAACCCTCGGAACGACCGGCGAGGAGGTACGACCCTGAAGGGAAACCCATGAGAACGATGGAAATGGAAAAAGGTTCAAGTTCCGTACCCTGGCTCTTTCTACCTTTCTATTTATCTGTCTATCTATCTACCTCTCTCTTTACTTCTAGAAATATCTTTTCCACTCTCGCCAGCGAATCGTACGTGCCCCGGTCCGAAATCCTTCGTGGCCTCGAGCTTCCCCGATATCCGAATCCCGAGAAATCTCCAGAAAGGGCTGAGAGATGGAAAAAAAGTAAGCCGAGACTGGATGGAAAACAGGAGGGAAAATCCTTCCAATGTTAAATATAGAGCGAGAGTATGTGCGCGCGCGTGTGTGTATGTGCGAGCAGAGAGATCGTTGAGAGGCTTCGTTAGGAAGACGATGAACGAAACCGATACCCGTCGGGAGCAATTAGGCTCGGACACGCCAACGAGAACGCGATGAGAGAAATTCACCCCTCATCGTCTTTTTTCCTCTCTGTCTCCTTCCCTCGTTCGATTCATAAAAATTGATGAACCGATGCAAAAGAGAGAAACTTTTATTCTCTACGATTCAAATTTACGCTAGATTTATCAATTACGAGTACGCTCTCGCGAATTTCTTTCTATTTCCATATTTTTATGATAATATCCATTCATTTAACACGGCTGATAGGGAGAATAAAAATTCTGCGACGCGAAGTACGTGCACAATAATACACTCGATACCGGGTGAGAAAGGATACGCAAGCAAAAATATTGAAAACCGCTACACACACGTTTCGACGGCTTAACGGTAAAAGCTCCCGGGAATCGGGAGTCGAACACTTTGCAAATTCCGAAGGATGCAGGCTCGCTGGTGACATTGGCGAACTCTGGCTACGATAAAATGAAGAAGAGATAGGAAAGGTCCAGCTGTAGCATCGAGGGAATATCATCATCATCATCGTCATCATTACAATCATGGCGATCGTCGCGCGCGCGCGCGCGTTGCATCAGAATGTAGCGGATCGCGCGGGGCTCTCTCGTTTGGCCTTGTCTGTAGAAATGGCCAAGCGAGGTACCGTTCGAATTCCCGGGTGTAATCATTTTTCGAAGGACGCGCGTATCTCTCGCTCCGCGCGAGCGTGCGCGCATCGCGAGAATCCCGCGCGATAATAAACTCCGCCGACCGGCGAAGGAGAGCGTAATTCCGGCAGTTTTTTCTGCATCCTTACCGTCGGGAGCCTGTAAATTTTCCACAAACTATCCTCGCGCATTTCTAACATTTCCGGTTTTCAAAGCCGGTTCGACCGGAATGATTTTGTCAAAGCCACGCTTTTTCTTCCTCGCCTCTCTCCCTTTTTCCCTTGGTCTTGCGACGGCTAAATCCTCATCTTCGGTCTCAAACGATCCGTATCGCGGAGAATTCGCGAAACGTTCATTCCGAAGTTTAGTATAGAGACAGAGAGAGAGAGGAAGAGAGAGGAGAGCGAGATGGAGATGATCCGCGTCGATTAAGCCTTCGACGCCTATGCCCCTTGCGATCTTCCTCGATCTTTTCGAGTTTCCTTTTTTTTTCGTTTCTCTCCTCGACTCTCTCACTCCCCCTCCGGTTAGCTCGCTCTCTCCGCGCTTACGTGTTTGCCGTTGCTGCGCTCTTGAGGCACTCGCGATTCTTTTTTTTCTTTCTCTCATCTTTTTTTTTCCTTTTTTTTTTATTCAACCTCTTTTCTCTCTTCGCTCTCGCCTCTTTGCGTGCGCTCTTTCAAAGCTCTCAGGGTTCTCCGCCTCGCGTTCCCTCTCCCCGCCGCTCACTCGCTCTCTCTAGCTTCGCCTCTCTCTCTCTCTCTTTCTCGATCCGTTTCTCCGTCTCTCTTCCTCTCTGGTGTGTAGCCTCTCTCTCCGTGCTAGATCTCTCTCCGGGAGCCCGGGATATCCGTGCGAGCTCTCGACGAGACTCGCAGCCAGAAAGAGAGAAAAAGAGAGAGGGAGAAGCGACTCCTTTTTCCTCCGTCTCTTTCTCGCTCGCTTCGCTCTTGCACCCGGACTCCCTGGCGTACTCTCGCTCGCGTCATCGCCAAGTATAATATTCCCCGCTGTGGCCCCTGCACATGGAGCGATCTCTCCCTTTTTCCCCTCGCGGGATCTCTCTCGGACACATCTTGCTCGCCAGATTGAGAAAGGGGGAGGATGAAGCCTGTGAAAAAAGCGAGGCGATATAGGTGCCGAGCGAGCACAAAATTCGAGTCATCCCTCGCGGTCGAAATAAACTCAGGGACTATGGGATGAGAAAACGAAGAGGCGGAAAAGTGAGCGACAGAATCGAAGGAGAAAAACGAGAAGTGGGAACGTCAAAGGAGAATAAAAAGCAGATGAAGAAGAAGAAGAAGAAGAAGGAGAAGCTTTGTCTATCAGAATTGGCTCCCGCACAGCGTTACCTCATTTTTTCTCGTTTATTTTCGTTCTTCTCCATATTGCCCCCTTTTTTACATCCTCCTCTCTCTCTCGCTCTCTTTCCACTCCTCGGTCTTCTCGGAGCTTGAATAACGCACTTGAAAACCTCCCCCTCGTCCCGGTCCTTTCAGACAGCATTCGGAGCGTGTGTGTTAGTGACTCACGAAAGAATTCCCTTCGCCGACCTCGCGCCGCGCGTATCTCGTCAATTACTGGTTGATCGATGTAAAACGTGCGGTGCTGGCACCACCGAGTATAAGAGAGAAAGAGAGAGAATTACTGTGCTCGCGTCTTGGTATATTATACTTGTATATAGATAAATATATACAGAGAACGTATAAACTAGCCTCTTGGTCGGCGAGGCCAAGCCGTTCAGTGGCCCCTCCCCCTCACTCCCGGGCATCTCCGTCGCTTCTCCTCCTCGCATCCCTCGCTCGCCTCTCCCGGATCGCACTGGGGGCCTTCTTTCATTTCCAGGAAGGCATAACGAACGAAATGTTCTCGGAGAGGTATTAGCTAAGAAGAGAAGAAGAAGAGGAAGACCGACGAGGAAGAAACGATGAAGCGAGAGACGAAAAAAAAAAACTGTTGAAGCATCCTTTCTGGAAAATCGTCCCGTTTCGTTAATATATACCGATAAAGAGCGCGAACGCCTTTTTACACAATGTAAAACTATCGTAAAAGTACCGTTCGCGAGGCGAGCGAGAATTTTGAACGAATCTCATCTCTCTCTGTCTCTCGCGAGAGAGTTTTACGGAGCACTCTCGTCACTGCGAATTTTTATCGTTTCGGATTCGGATCTCGAGGTATATCGAGGTTTTTTATTCTGGCTTTCTTCTCGGTGCGGGAGCCTCGAGAATAAGGAATATAAAAAGGGAGAGGCAGAACGGACAGACGAATGGGAGACTGTTACACCCAATTGTCCCTCGTTGCTCGGGGGTCAAGTAAGGTAGCGAGAGGCAGAGAGAGAGAGCGCGTTTTACGTACAAAGAGAACGAAACAGGACGGTAGGCACCGTCATACCTCGAGGTCCCAGTCTGCCATTGAATGTAACAACTCGTGCAGTTCCACACACGCGCGGTACGACGACGAATAAAGCAGTGGAGCAGAACCGACGTTACCCAGACCGGCGGACCCGCTCCGAAATGCGTGAGAAGAGTTTCACGCTCGTTACTCTTGTTATTATCCGTGCCTCGAGAGTCCGAGCTACGCACACGCGTTTATATTTTATGTATCGCCAACCGGATGAGAGACGGTCGTCAATCGAATGTCATAGACACTGATGTGTCATTATAAGCGATAAATGTGATATCTCCGTCTCTCTCTTTCTCTCTTTTCCAATCTGGCTCGATCCAAACTTCAAATGCGTTCGCCTGATATTTTTCTTAATGCTCTCGAGTTACAATCGACAGGTGTCGAATTAAATGATTTAACTCGAATTTCACTCGTTTCAAGAGTAAATGCATTTACTGGAAGCGCGATTCGGAGAGTCGCGGGGGCGAAAAATGGAGAGTCGCACTCGGATGTATTTCAGAAGAGGAGAGAATTCGCGAGTTCGATATGTATGACCGTTTGGTCTTCACGACGAGGGGAGAGAAGAAAGAGAGAGAGAGAGAAAAGGAAGAAAGAGGAGCTTGAGCGTAGTTTACGGTCCTCTGGGTGTGTATCTCTCGCCCCTGTCGCACACACGGGAAGAGAAAAGATGAGAAGAGAAGATGGAGAAGAAGAAGAGAACCGAGCGAACGACGCCACTGCTTTTTTTTTCGGCCGCACACGTGTGAGGTTATCCCGCTGACGGTGACCCCATCATCCTCCTCCACCTCCGCCCCTCTTTCTCCGCCGACTTCTCTTTCTTTTTTTCCTCCGCCGGGAGACCGCCGCCGCCGCCGCCGTTTTCGCTCTTTCTCTACGCGCTTCTCTCCCCTTTTGCCTTTGCACGTCACTACAATACGTCTCTCACTTGAAAACGAGAGAGACGGAGAAAAGAAAAAAGAGATAGCCCTGAGGACCGGGACAGACCCGTATCCCATCAGCATCCAAAAGCTTCGCATCCTTCTCCCATTTTCCCATAGAGCAGAGTCCCTGCTCTCTTCGACAGTCGCCTCGAACCATTTTTTTCCGCCTTCCTCGATCCCTCGGCTCGTACCAACTTATCCGGAGTCCGCCTTTCGCAATCCCTCATGAGCAGATATATCGTTTCGAAATAATGTCACACCCGAGACGTGAAAAAACATTATTCTAGCCAAAACTATATATACGCGCTTTTGTTTATTAACGAACGCGGATAAACAGATCACATCGGTCTTTTTGTTCGACGATTGATTTGAATAAAAATAATGTAAATATATATTTCAACTATTTTTTACCGGAAAGTGTAACACGAGTTATTTTTTTTTTGGATCAAAAAAATGGGCCGAAGCGTGGACGTTTCTGAGAAACACACGTTCGGCTGATGTCATCGATCTATTCCTCCATCCGTAATCGCGATCTTCGTCATCGTCGCGGAGCTTCGAGCCTGAAACCCGAGGCGATCGGGACTCTCGGTCTTGGCCGAGCGCAAACCCGAGAGTACACGCGTATATCCGTAAATATATATGTATATATGTCGAGATCCGAATACGTACGTGCTAAGGAGAATATAATGTATGTAACATCGCATTTACTGCGGCGAGAGCTTGCGCTCGGAAAATATCGGTACGGGCGTGTGTATATGTGCCCGTGAGTCGTACGAGCACCCGCGGCTCCTGAAGCCGCTTGACCCCTTGACCCCTCGCCAACTCGTTTGCCTTTATCGCGCTGGTACATTGCTCTTAACGTCGTGTGTTACGCGTGTATATGTGGATCGCTCTTCGCTCTCTCTCCCTCTCTCTTTCTCTCTCTCACCGCGAGTATATCTCATTGGCTGGTAACCGCGCGTATCTTGACGCGCGCGTAGCAAAAAGTGGTAATACGCATTTTAGATCGGGCGGCATCGGGGCTGCCGTAAAATTATTCCCCTCTCCCCGAAATACGACGCCGCGTTTACCCCTCGCGGATCCGCGAAAAGCTCCGCCGAGGAATCGTGCCAACGACATTTCGTTCTCGTCGCGATCTCGTCTTCGTCGCGATGATGGGAGCGGAATTCTCTGCTGAGCGACAAACAATTGCCGCCAAGTGGCTTAATTGCAGCCAACTAAACAAATGTTCTCCACGTTTCTCGCTCTTTCTCTCTCGCGTTCTCCTCGACACACGAACGAGCGCTCGGGCACGAAAGAAGTACGCGAGGCGAAATTGCCGTCGTATATGGATCCTCTTACTCATCTCTCGCCTTTTCGGTCTCCTTCCCGTTTTATCTCGTCCATCCACACGATCTTCTTTTTCTCTCCGTTTATTTTTTATTCCTCTTCCTAGTCTCCCTCTCTCTCTCTCTCTTTTCCCCTCATCCATTATCTCCGTCGCCCCCTTTACTGTTCTCTCTCTCTCTCTCCGTCGTTCTCAAAAACGAGTACCGTTTCGCCGTACCGGAGCACCGAGGGGAACCCTCCGGTCGGACAGGTCCGACGAATATCGTCGCCGTCATTATCATTCCCGCGTGGCCCTTCCCCTTCGTTCTCTTTACCCGTCATGCACACCTCGGCCTTCCCTCCCTCCCTATCTCTTTCTCTTTTTTCTTTCCGCTGCGTCGTCTTTCGCAGCAGCTTCGAGAGAAAGAGAGAGAGAGAGAGAGCTTGGCTCGAAAGTCGTGTCCTCTTTCGACCGCGCGTTTCTCCGTGTGCGAGTCTCTGCAGCTTCTGATGTTGATGTCTTGGAGTAAGTGGAGAGAGAGAGAGAGAGAGAGAGAGAGAAATATAGAGGGACCCGGCCACTCTTTTGTACCGCCCGGTTCCCACACACACCGCATAAACTTGCTCTTCACTCTGGCCTCTCCCCTCGGTTCCCCTCTGTGTCATTCCTCTCTCTCTCTCTTTCTCTCTTGGGTTTCTCTCAACATACATAAGCTCGTGTGAAAAAACCACGTGACTTCTGCTCTCGGGATATCTTCGCGAGTTCTCTGCCCCCCTTTTTCTCCGCCCTTTTGCTCTGCAGCGCACTGAAAGGTTCCAAGAGACTCTCTCCCGTCTCGCTCCCTCGATGGTCCCTCGTCGTCGGGCCGCACGGAGAGACGCTCCTTTTGCCTCGTTTGAGGTATGTAGGTATTATTGTGTATATGTATATATATATATGAAGATGTATACAGAGAAAGCCGCCGACGTCGTTACACACAACTCGGATAAGTACGTTGGCTCCGCGCCATCATGGGATTCCCTTCTGGCAATGGGATCTTTTAGATCTCCGTCTCTCACGTGGCTCTCGCTTTTTCTCTTTCTCCCCCTCCCGCCTCCCTCCCCCCTCCCTTCGCTCGCTCTTGCTCCTTCTTACTTTGTCCTCCGGGCTCTCGTTCTCCCCGTCTGTGCGTCTATGTCTCGTGTGTGCCTCTCCGAAGCTTACGTTCTGCCAAGAAAATCGAGTTTCTTCACTCGCCAACGCCGCCTCTTGTAACCTATCGTCCGCGCTTATAATCGATCGCTTCGAATTTCGCCTCACCGTGTGGAACAGCCCGGCTCCCTTTTGCTCTTCTCCGCTCTGACTTCACGACCGTCGTTCCGGAGCTTTCGAGAATTCTTCTCCTTTCTTGACGATAAAGAGTATATTTAATTGATCCTACACGAATGGAACTTTTGCGATTTTTTTTGAGAATTTTTTAAAAAAGATTTTCGTATGCTTAAATTTTTTTTGGGGGGTATTGATTTGTTAATTGCGGACGGTATGAATAAGCTTTTGGAGAAGTTTCTCGTTTGGATTATTTTTCGACTATGTGTCAGAGGTCAAAGAGTGCGGTCGGTAAGGTGAGCGACCCGGATTGGTTGGTCAGGCCCCGGGACTGAGGTTTCTCATTAATATCAGGGCACATCCGGCGGAAGTGGGGCGGCCCCCGCGTTCGCGTAGGTGAGAGAAGCGCCGAGTGTACGTCTGCGAATACGCGCGTCTATATCTCCTCGAGCATTTGTGTGCAAAACGGTGGGTGGACACACACGGGACTCTCGGGCGAACGTTTTACATTTTAACACCGCGGGGTAATAAACCAGAAGCTCTCCGACCCTTCCTCTGTACGCGAGCACGCTAAATTTCCATCCGGTCAAAATTTCACAGAGGAAGAAAATATTAAAAAACACCCAACGCGCGGTTTTAACGAGAATTTTTCGCTCCTGTTATCGCGAACAGCATTTTCGACCTGTCGAAATTTTCCAACGAAAAAAAAAACGAATCTTTTTTACCCAATGAAAAAATGTTTGTAAAAGAATTGAAGTTATTCGCTCTCTGCTCCAGCTTTTTTTTTTCTTTCATCATTCCCAGGTGCTCCCCAGAGATTTTCTCCAGTTTGTCTTACGTTTTAAGATAATTGAATTAAATTTAACGTTCAGACCCAAAGATAAGGACATACCACGCGAGATAATTATTTTTTCATAACGAGTCTCGTATAGACATCTTCGATTTCGACCTAATTTTGAGAATCTTCGTGAAAGACCTCGTAATAGGTATTATTGTCTCGGATGAGACGATGAGTAACAGCCCGAACCTTCGAGCAGCTTACAAAATTATTCTCCTCACTTCTCTCCGGGTTTCTGAATAAAATTCGCGCGGCGGGACCGTCTCGAAGTTCGCCGGTGTATATAAGAAGCGATACGAGGCAAATCGGGTTATATTGAATTCTTAATGAAAGATTCTTAAAATAACCTTGCACCGTGGTTTTACCTCGAATCTTTTCGATGTATTCGCTCTCCTCTCTTTTTTACTCTTTCTCCCTTTTCTCTCTCACACTCCGCCGATAAGTCCGGCGCTCCCCTTTGCTCGAATCTCGCTGCTGCCGCACGCGGCTTCGCCGGGAATTCAGCCAATAAATTCCACCGATTATTAAGCTGAGAGAAAAGAGCTTCCACGAAGCTTTCGTGCCCGCAAAATTATACTTGTATATATGTACCTTATATTTATACTTGTACGTTTTCTTTCGTCTCTTTTCATCCGCTTCTCGGCTTTCTTGCTCGCTATCTGCCTCGAGGGTAGCCACCCCTTCCGCTCTTTCGTCAACTCTCCCTCTATTATATTGAATATTCAAGTTTCCTCACAGACTGACGCTCCGTTAAAACAGACGTCAGACCGCGAGTATAAGCTTGTAGTGTCGCGAATAAAAAAATGTCGTGACGATAAAGAATCGTGTACGATAACGAAATTGACGACGAAAAGCTATCCCAATGAATTATCCGTCAAACATATCTTTGACATTTCATCGGATATATGTATATAATTGAACCTTGGGACATTCAGACCTGTGCTTGTTATTATTTCGTTGTCTCTTTTTTAACGGGAAGATTGTACTTATTAGCGGCTCTCGATTATTTGCCAGAAAACAGCGGCGGAACAGGGACACAAAGTTGCGGGACGTATCCAAGATTGGACAACGCGTCGGATGGTATAAGGCCGCAGGGGCCAAAGCGAAATGCATATAAAAGTTCTCCTCTCGCCCCTTTTCATCCTTGTCTCTCTCACTCTCTTTGGATACGAGAATGGGTGCGAATCGCGACTCGCGACGGGTATACCGGTCGACCTTCTGGATGTTGCAATTCTCGCCGAGAGAGAACGAGAGAGTTGGCACAGATGGAGAAAAAGAGAGAGAGAGAGAGGCTATGGGCTCTCTATCGATTGTATACGAGCACGAGAGACTCTATAGAGATTCTTATATTTACGCGAGCGAGTGTGCATGAAAAAAAAAGAAAAAAAAAACTTAACGTGTGTGTACGAGAGAGCCCGCTCGTTCTTTCCGCCGAGTGTGCTCGAGCCAGCAGCAAGACACGGTTGCAGGCCGGAGAGGAGCTTACGAAATCCCCGGTATTCGCGTCCCCCTGCGGCCCGAACGAAACGCCGCGCGGAGCCGCGGGCTCGTGCGATCCTTCGCCGCTCGAATACACCGAGAGGAATGGAGAGATCGCGACGGGAGAGGGAGGGAGAGAGCGGGACCTGGAGACCCGTTAATTTTATAGTGCGCGGAATCAATCAGCGTCGTTCAGCGAGAGACCTCGCTCGTTCGGAATCGATTATCACACGAGAGAATCGCGCGCCGTGAGGTCGCGCGACTCTTCGCATTTTTTCGCTCTCTCTCTCTCTCTCGGTCTTTTTCTCCTTTCTCGCTCGATCCCCTCTCGCCTTTACGTTCCACGGGAGATCGGAGTGGGAAATCCCCTCGGGGATGTAGCTGCTCGTCCCCGTTAACTTGAAAAATGATCCGATCCTACGAGAGAGTCCCCGACATCAACCCCGAGCATCAACTCCATAACGTTGTGTAATACCATAACCACCAAACGCTCCGAGGATTTATGGCGTTTCCTGATTCTGCCGATGGAAAGAAGGAGACTCGCCCAATTATATTTCCCGTTTCTCGCGATTCGGATTACGCCCGTATTATTTTAACGCTCATCGGGAGATTTACCAACGCAAAAAAATGCTCGATTAATTGATACCTCATTCCCGAATAAATTATATACTTCGCAGCGAGAAGATTTGAGCAAACACAGGAGACGTCGGTTTTAAAATCCGCTTTTAAATCTTTCTTTATTTTTCCCCTCGTATACCGGATGCGACCGATTTTATTCGTGATCGGATTTTTCTCGAGACGTAATGAGAGCGCGGTGGCTTTTATATTCGCTGGAAAGGGAAAGAGATAATAAGAAGCAGCGGAAGAACGCTCCGGATATTTCTGTGTATCGATTATATACTTCGGGAGCAAAGAGCATTTGCGGATACGCTGCAAAGTCTCTCACGCAAGAATGTAAGCGCGGTGGCTCGTATCCACTTATTCGGGTTTTGCACGTGTCGTCGATATATATAGTGTCGTGGAGCCGCTCTCGCGCCGAAGAAGAAGAGGAATAGGTGTGCGGACACGTAACGCGCCTGTACGAGGACAGAGAGGCCGAGGACTAGGGATTTGCATGCGAATAGCTCGAGATCGTCACGGTTGGGACGCGTGCTGCGGTCTCATCTCGCTTCCTCTCTCTCTCCCTCTTTCTCCCCCGTTTTATCTCCGTGCATGCATTTTGCCGAGGCGTCTACACGCGCAGATGAGAAACCTCCAAACCGAATGTCGAACGGGCCTCCCGCCTCGCAACCCAATCAACATTCGATAACGGTTTTGCTTCTTCCTTTCTGTTGCAGGAGAACATTTCGACCCCGGAGCCCGCCGATATTTCAGAGGACGACCACTATTCCAGTGAGCAAAAATATTATTATCGTTATTACTCTATCCCCCCGTGTGCTCCTGTATTTGCTGCCTTGAGAACGATTCCAATCTATCCTGAGTTTTGCATCAGAAAAAACATAAAAACGATATACACACTCTGCGCTCCAATTTTACAGCTAACATTTTTTTTTCATCTTTTTCTCATTTTACCTTAATTGTACACAAAAAATGTCTTATCTCGATATGCAGTATATGTGGTAGATTTTTTGAAACTATTTTTGAAATTCGGAGGTTTTTTGCACGTTTTCTCATTTTTTAATGTGCATACCTTTCGGGATCTCTCGCGATTGAACATATTGCAGTATTATATAGCCGAGAGGACGGTCTCGTTGCCATTTCGGTTTCTCTCGTGACCCAAATTCAGTCGTGACGAAAGCTCCGGGGCTCGGGGTTGGTAACTGAATCCGTCGTTTTCCATCGTGTCACACCGCAAGAGTGAGATATCGAGGGCGATCTTAATGATTCAAATGTTATTTCTACAGTGCACCGCTCGTTCCATTTAGAACGACGCGTTTTTAGCCCTTTCCAAATTGACTAATTTATTATCGCGACTTCGATCGCGCTGACACCGAAAGAGATCGCACAAAAAAAAGAGTTCTCTCCGGCGTACTCTCGATAACTGTCGAAATTCAGAATTTCTGAAAATCTTCAATTTTCGTCACTGACTCCGTTCTTTTTTTTATTTATAAAAAGAGTCACGAAATTGTCGATATTTGAAGAAAAGAATAAAAATTTCGAAAAATTTCGAAAAATGTAAATAAAGGAATATATCGATTGTCTGATACCTTGGACGTTTCAAAAGAGCGACTTCGAGGTTATGCAGCCTTTGGTAATAATATTTAATAGTTAATTCGTTGTTGAGTAATTTGAATACGTAACAGCTGGGAGTGGGTCTTGAAAATCATAATTCGTGAGATCGGTCTGAATCCGAAAGGACGAACTATCAATTCCAATCAATTCAATTTTAATCAGTCGAAGCGATATGCGATTGCGCTCTTGAAATGCGTATCCGCGATGATGGCCGTCCGTAAAACGGTGCGTGCACGCAGTCATCGTTTCGCGATATCATGAGCCGAATTAATTTCGAACTTTTATCCTCCCATCTCGCTCTCTATTTCGTCTTTCTGGCTGTCTCTGTCGCATACACTAACGCTATTGAAAATCGCAATCTGCTTTACAAACACGCACACAAACTCACACACTCGCGTGAAACATACGCAAATGGCGGCCTGTGCGCATCAGCCTCTCTTTTGCTCGAAAAGCCTTCAGCACCGAGTGCCGAATCTCAATGAGCTTGCCTGCATCGAAATTCGATAGATTTCCCGTTACTGTTTTCATACGTTTCGATCCGCGCGGATAAAAGAAAAAAGGAACCCGTGGGTGATCCCATAAAACTCATTTTCAAAATTTATCGCAAAGAATATTTCATTTTTAATTATTTTTTTCTTTTTGTTCCCCGGAATCCGGAGGTATTTTTTGTATGAAAAAGCTTCATGCATGCTTTAGAAAACGAAAAACATTATTTTTCTCATTGGTAAAGACATGCTCGAAGAAGTTTAACAATAAAAATTTCATTTTATTCAATGGTTTTTCATGCGATGAGGGTTATTGGGGCGAATATTAATTTTTCTGGTACTTTCCAACTATAAAAAGTTTTTAAAATATGTATCTTTAATAAAACCTTCTCGCTTGACCCTGTAAATATTTTCTCCCGATCCAAGTAGGTTCCCACAAATGCGCTTCGAATCCTCAACGCAGTTTTTTTTTTATTTTTGCAAAATAACTCCTATATCCGATATGCCAGATTTTTTGTAAAAATAAGAGAGAGAGAGAGAGAGAAAATTGAATTGGCACCTTTTAATTTCGGCAGGCGCGCTCATGAAAGACGCGGATAAACTGAAGCTGATGCTGCTCGCGTGGAATTATAATCTTCAGCAGCAGGCACAGGCACAAGCTCAGGCTGCCACGGCTGCCCTATCGCCGAATAATTCGTCCACATCGACCACGGCAACCACAATTGGCACCACTGTCACCAGCCAAAGTGCCATTTCCACGGCAAACAACACGATTAACAACTCCACACTCACAGGTAACACATTTTTTCTGCATGGACTAATTTCGTTTCATATCCTTTGTGTCTTCGTTGTCCCTTCAACATGTATTCCTCGTTCTCTTTTTCAAAAAAATTCCAATTCTATTTATCAATCGATCTTCCATCATTCGTTTCATCTTATTTGCGCTTAGTGTATTTTTAATGCGAATTTATCTTCGATTCGATTTGGATACGACGGGATTCTTTTTCGGAGATGCGTTTTTGAAATAATTCATGAGGTCACTGTGCCGTTGCATCCGAATATCTCAATCGTCGCACGGTCGGGGGTGGATTCAGGTAGCCCGCATAATCGGTATCTCGGATGAACGATCGCGTCGAGTCATCCACTTCACGCTGCGATCCGCTTGTGACTCATCCCGGTTGTTCAGTCAAATTGAAGAAAAATAAATAAAAAGTGGATTCTCCAAAATGAAAAAAAAAAATGATTCTCGCGACGAAAGTTTGCAATCAAAGTTGGCTGATGATATTGGAATATGTTTTTTAATTCACCCTCAACGTCGATCCCTTTCTCGATCATCGTTCCACTTCGCAGTTTCATTCAACGCAAAATTTTCGAAGGGAGTTCGGAGAGAGTGAAAAAATACTGCGTTTTCAATACCGGTCATCCAACAGATTCGAGATTTTACACCTGGCGACTTTTTTCCGAGCGAACGGAAAGAAGGACGACCGGGAACGTGTTTCACGACTCGTGCGTGTCTCTCTCGATTCGCTGGTCCCACGATCCCGCCACTCGGTCACCCTGACCATTTTCGTAATCTTCCATTCTCCATCTCCCTCTTTTCGGGCGCGCGATTGTCATTTTTTCATAACCGTCTTTTTTTTTCTTCCCATATTTTTTCCTCCCATCGGGAACTTTGTCGTTATAACGACCACGTTTTTTTTTTCGTTAAAATTGTCGCGAAAAACGAGTGCAAGCGAGCTTTCCGAATACTTTCGCGATCGCAATCTCCCGCGACCAGTGTCCGAGATAACGAGACGACGATCCTAGAGTCCAGACGATTCGTTCTCCTTCTTACGACCCGGCCGAAATTGTAAACCTCTCCGAGCTCGCGCAAAAACCAAAAATCCGTGTCGGAGAAAAAACGCAGGAATTTTGCAATTCCCTAAATATTGAGACATCGCGGAGGATTCCATCGCGGAGACGAAGTCATTATTATTCAAGACATGAAAAAATTAAACGAAAAAAAGGACACGGCGATAAACTGCAGAGGAAATATTAATATTCATCTTATTTGAGTGCGTGTGCTGAGCCAAATCAACATCGGCACGGCTCGTTTCGGGCTATCTTATACAATCTTTTGAAAAGAGAAAGAGCGAGAAGCGGCCGAGCTCTCGCTCCTTTTTTCATCCAAAGTTTTAGAGAGTCCGCGAAGCGAGACGGTCGCGGATGACTCTGGACTCTCGCGTCATTAGCATCGCCGTTTCGTGTGTTTCCATTTCTCTCTCTCTCTCCCTCTCGCTTTTTCTCGTGCACTATTGTCGGCATGTGTGTGTTCTCGTGTGCGAGAATACGAACGCGATGAGTCTCGCGAACGAGGTTGCGGAAGGATAATTCACCGAGTCTCGTCGCGGACGGTGGCGTCGGCGTTTCTCGTCTCTCGCGAGAGGCCCTCTCTCCCCCTCCCCCCCCGTCGTCTTCGCTCCTCTCTTTTTTCCCCGGTGATGGCTCTCACATCGCGAAACCGCGACTTGGCCTTCCTTTTCCTCGATCCTCTCGCTAGCGCGAGAGTTAAACTGGTTCCGCGGGTCACTTTTCTCTCTCTCTCTCTCTTCTCCATCTTTATCTCTTTGAGCACACACGGCGCATACGTTGCGGCAGATATTTACGCCCAGGAGAGAGAGGGAGATGAGACTCGAGAGCGAGATTGCGTAACTATATAACCAGCTTTTGGTGTTGGGCTGCGAGACGAAGAGACGAAAAGAGGAGGAAAGGGAGTGTGACAGAGGGTAAGAGAGATGAGACTCGTCGAACTCAAACGCGATGCTGCTGTCTTTTCTTTTTTTTTTGTCATCTTCTTCCTCTTGCTTTTTTCCTCTTCTTTTATATTTCTTCTTCTTCTTCTTCGTCTACGCACATCCTCTCTCGGGTTTTATATACTTTTTCATCATCGTACCTCCTCCGGCTTTTCTTGCTTCTGCCTCCCCTTATATTCCCCATCGGGTTTTTCTTCTTATTATTTATGCCGTCGTCTTCTCTTACATTAGATTTTTCTCCCTCGATCCTTATTCTCCTCCTCTTCATCATCGCTCTCGTCCCTTCTTTTTCCCTTTTTCAAAATCTCGTACTGCGTTTCATTTGCGCCGCACCCTTCGACCGTGAGGACTCTCGAGGACTCTCTCCTCCTGTGCGCTCCTCGCGCGCGGCCCCATCTCGTATATAACTCGTCTCCTGCTGATAGCCGGCGGAAAGGAGAGAGGAGGAGAGCGAGCGTATAACAGCGGTCGAGCAGCACTTTTCTGCCAGGACCCGTTCCGGGCCGTTTCGGAATCGATTGAATCTCCAAAGGGCGCGAGAGAGAAACTGCGAGAGAGTCGGAGAAAGAGAGATGCTCGATTCTGCTCATATCGAAGAGACCAAGGGCAGAGGGGGATGCACTTTTCTGCACCGAGAGCAGCCTCCGCACAACACTCTCGAGCTCCATCCGACACCTATCCGTATATACCTTCTTATATTCTCGCGTATACTCTTTCCTTTTTTATCGCTGCACGTCCAGGAGCCTTCGCGGACGATTGGCGAACCATCCACGAAAAAACCAAACTCTTTTCTTCTCTGACTCTCGCCCGCCCCCCCTTTTTCTCGCACTTCGCGCTCCGTCTCTTGCTTTCTCTCGAATTTGCGGTAGCGCGTATCACGTTTCTCCCGACTTTTGATTGCAGCCAGAGCTCGCACATTCCAACGGGACAAAAAATTGCGGCGCAGGCAAAAAGCCCTCGGTTTAAGGAACAATTTAATCGCGTCTCGCCCCGATCGGCTAATTTTGGCTCGTAGAATTTAACCGCGTCCTGTCGGAACATTTATTTGGCGAACATTGGAGTAGACGTGTACATCGGAATTATGAAATTTTCTGCTTAAAACTTATTGAATAATGAATAAAAAAACGAAAGATTTTCGATAAAAAATGATTATCAGAATATACGTCGGAATGAATGGAATTTTCTCGATTTTACAAAGAAAACGCTCGAGTCTTGAGATTTATTGGGCACTCGAGACAATTCGCTTTAGAAATAGCGGGGACAAACGATGTGCGAGGCCTCGGCAAGAGTCGAACGCTCGAGAGTGCGTCTCCGCTTCCTTTAACTCATTGAAATTGGTAACCGGCTTTCTAGCCGCAACTATTCAGCCTCGTCGTACTTGTACATCTCGTCGCTGTAAAATTTCGCTGCGTTATATTTCTATATAGGAGTGATAGGCAGACGAATCTTTTTGTGCGAGCACGAACACACGGATGCGTGGCCTCCTCCGCTCCCGCAGACCCCGTTTTAGCGAGAGGAGAAAAAGAAGCAGGAGAGGAGGATAAGACACGTTCCTTCGACTTCTCTCGTATCTCTCGCTCTCGTCGCGACGCATATCGCCAAGCCGGTTGCTCCGGGTGGTACACGATCAAATATACGTGTGTACGTATAAAAATATATATATACACACATGAAATCATCAGGTAAGTCTGTCTCTCGCGTGCGTGCAAGAGCCACGTAGCATGCCTCGATCGAGAGTCTCTCTCTTTATTTTTTTTCTCTCTTGATTTTGCTCTCTCTCTCTCTCTCTCTCTCTCTGTCTCTCTCTCTGACTTGGTCTAAGAAAGAAATAAAGAAGTCACGTATAGTCTCGCGCCAGCCTTCGATGGGCCT
The DNA here is from genome assembly GCA_030522545.1 of Cremastinae sp. A BG-2022a. Taxonomy (NCBI): domain Eukaryota; kingdom Metazoa; phylum Arthropoda; class Insecta; order Hymenoptera; family Ichneumonidae; species Cremastinae sp. A BG-2022a. The sequence goes on from JAPYYW010000651.1 coordinate 22,687, forward strand.
CGCGGTGACCACGAGGAAACTGGACTCTGCTCCTGCGCTGCTGGCTCCTTTCATGCAGAACTCGCCTCCGGAGATCCCGGCTACGATCGTCCGCTCTAAGCTTGCAGGATCATTACAAACCATCGACAAACAGGACTCTCCGTCCTCCTCTACGAGCAGGGTTCACTGACTCGCGTAGCCTGAATAAAAGAGAGACTCCCGAGAACGGGCGAGAGAGAATAAAAAGCCATTGCCCGCGTCAATCTCGCCTCTCGTTATTTATCGGGATAAAAAATCGAATCTCCCGCTGAGTTTTCTTCGACGATGGAAAACTGACCTACATGCTATATTTTTCGGTATTATATATCCACGTGCTCGTGCTCGACGAAGAAATTAAAAATCAGAGACTTCCGAACACAGTCGCGAGCTTTCGATGCAAAAAAAAAACAGGCAAAGGTATAGACGGGAGGGAATATAAATAAGGGGAAATAAGAGAGAAAAACGTAACCCGATTTTCTTTCGTGCGGAGGAAGGGGGGCCGTATAGTCAGGTACACGACCTAGAAAAAGGAGCGTCGTTTCTTCGGAGACTGGGAGGTACTGAGAGAAAAAAGGAAGGGGGAAAAGGAGAGAGAGAGAGAGACCCCTTTATGGTTTCGCCACGTTCATCGAGTCCGTTCTCCCGTCTTTCTCTCTTCTTTCGTGTCGAGGATATGGAATCGAGAATAGAGTTCATCTGTGTGCACGTACATGGAGGCTGTGTACGTGTAGGATAAGAGGCTACGCAGCGAGTATAAGCTGAGAGTCGCTGCGGTATATCTAGCCCGTCGAGAACCGCGACCGCACACCTAGGTCCATGGCCGACGTTGTCGTCGTCGTCGTCGTCGATATATTCGCTCCTTCGTGAAAGCATCGTCGAGTGGCAAAAAAAAACAGGGAAAAAAGAACGAAAGAAAACAAGAAGAAGAAGAAGAAAAAAATCGCGAAATAACGTTCTCCTTGAAAGCGAGCGAGACGTCGACTCTGGGGGGGGGGAGAGGGGGGATCCCGCTCGCGCGAGATCTCGTGTAGCAAAGGACGCGACGATAAAAATCGCGGACAGGGATGGGCACCGTTTCCAATATGAGCATTTTTTTTAAAAAGCAACGACGAAGACTGACTTAACAATAATTGCTTCCCAGCATAATATATATGTCTCTAGATATTATCATTATTTAAGCTCGTCCTATTTGAAAAATCTTTAAAAAAAGGTTGAAGCTTTTTTTTTTGTTTCTTCGCGATGAAAAGGTTATTTGGAAAAATTGCGAAGCCACTCCGCCTCGCTCTCTCCTTGACTCGCTAAATTTCTTCTGTACGGTTATCAGGCCGCCTATAGTGATGTACCGTTACAGAATTGCCTCGTATCAGGATATCTCTCATTTCGAAAGTTTTTCGTCGCGTTTATTCGCGCACATGTGCACGTATAAACTGGGAATAATCCGACAGATCGGATGTGTGAGCACGTTTTGCGCTTCTCCCTCCGAAAGCTTTTATATATCCTTCGCGTGAAAGTCGAGTCCTTGACGCTCGATTTCCGAAACCCTCGCCAATGATTCTTCCACGCACGAAAATGTTTGTTATTCGGACCTTCCCCGCTTTGAGTTATGACAAGCTTCATCTCGGGAAAGTCGAAAAAGTTCGTAATTATTTTTGACGATGATTGTCACCGGTGACTGGTCAGAGTTATTATCGTTACAAATCTTAATCTCATTATATTTGTCCTTGATTAACTTCAATGAAAAAATATTTATAGATAATTATTCTCTTGTCGATATAAAAAAAATTAATTAATGTTTTTAGCGTGCCGATTAATTTATATATGAAAGAGGAAAAAAGTTTTTCCGTATAATAATGATCGATATGAGAACCGGATTCGTGAAATAAGTAAGGGAAAATTGTGCATATATAATGATAGAGAAATGCTCGGCCATTTCTTCATCCCTTTAATCAACCCCTGTCAAGAGAGTCACTCGTCACGCGAGATCCTTTTACGTGAGTCCCGTGCCACTCATCTCTCCCTTGCGCTCTATTATATATTATTCATGACGATAAATATACCACCCACGTGTGTAACCTCCCCTCGGATCTTTCTCCTCTTATTTTATCGAGCGTTACGGATGCATTATTCCGAGAGAGAGAGAGAAAGAGAATGAATATGAAATTATGTGAATCTATATGCAGCATTAAAATTCATTTGGAGACTCACCGAAGGCGATGATACGATTTTTGTTTAGACTCCCGAAACGGAACGTCGGAAATGGCGGATCTCTCGACGACGGGAGTTCAGAGTCTGGCTTCGGTCGCGAACAGCGAGGACATGGCGACGCTCTGGGCATCTTACGCAATGGGCCTGAAGAAAACGCCACCGCCGGCCGCGGCGTGCACGCCTTCGCGCTCCGATCGCGACCGAGAGTCGAGTCCGACCGGCGGCGAGGGCACCGGAAGCGCTCACGACGAAACGAGCAGCAGCGGCAACAAGGAGGACGAGGACGACGACGACGAAGACGCCGACGAGAGACTCGATCCGAGACACCACGATCCTGAACGTCTCAAAGCTTTCAACGTGAGTCCATTTCGTTTTTATTTTATAAAATTCAATTTTATAAAATATTATATTAAAAAATGTGTTGTTTTTTTTTTAATTTCACTTTGCAAAAATTACGATGTTTGGCGAATCGCTGGATTTTTCGTCTTTGAAATATATTTCTTTGACGGCGAGACATGGGAGTGCGCTCGAGTCTCGTTGACTCTGTTGCTTTGTGTCCATCAGTGGACGTGGCTTCTTAATTAATTACAATTAGTTTAATAGAGGGACGCAGAGCGACACGAATGTCTGTCTCCTCGGTCGCTTCCCTACGCTTTTCCTGAGCCCCTTTTAGCGTTGGCGAATACTCGTTCCGTCGCGTGTCCTCGCAGTCCCGGATCTCTCCCTTTCCAGCTCGCAATTACGACGAAAATTTTTATAAATTCCCTCTCTCCAGGCCCCTTGCGGATTTCTCCGATCTCTATGCTCCCTTGTATTTTTTTCCCTTCTCTAACTGGAGCTTCCTTTTCGACAGATGTTCGTCAGACTCTTCGTCGACGAGAACCTGGACCGCATCGTGCCGATCTCGAAGCAACCGAAGGAAAAAATTCAGGCTATCATCGACAGTTGTACGAGACAATTCCCCGAGTTTGCCGAGCGCGCGAGGAAGAGAATCAGGACGTATCTGAAGAGCTGCAGGAGAAACAAACGCGGCAGGGAAGGCGCGCCTTGGGACGCGGTAAATATTTTCCAGCTTGACTAAATTCAACGCCAGAAACGTCCGGACTAATTATTTTCGTTTTCTCGAAAAGGCGAGACCAACGCCAGCACATCTGACCTCGGTACAGGCGGAACAGATTTTGGCAACCGCCTGCGAGAACGAGAGCGACAATGCGAAACGCATGAGGCTCGGACTGGAGCCAGTTTCGCAGCCGATGCCCACGCTACCAGCGGCCACGGTGAGTAATCGCTGAATCAAAGTCCCGGACGAATGTCCGATCATTTATAAAAACTCCCTCAAGAAAAAAAAGGAGTAAAAAAATAGACGAAAGTTCGAGCCTTTATTTGCAGCTGTCAAATAGACAAAAAATCAGAGAGCGAGGAAAAAAAAATTGTAAACGACTGATTGTACGATTCTCGAATCGAGTTTTACATTTGGATTTGTTCCTTCGCGATCTAATAATAATGTCATAGGGGTCCGTGAGAACTTTTTTTCGCGTTACACCCTCGTTCAACTGAATCGGTGTGCGAACGAAGTGCACGGACGAACCGTTCGCTCTTCACGCGTCTCGTTCTAATTTCGTCCGATGAAAAATTGTCGAGGCTAGACGACGCTCGTGACGCCACGATCGTCTCCAACTGAGCTCGGTGTGAAGATTCGTGAACGAATCACGTATCTGAATTTCGGGGAAAAAAATTAGGGAAAAGTAATATTTTTTCTGAGCAAGATCATAAAATTTATGGTGTATTTGCTATGATTTACTCTTTTGGTAAAAGAAGGAACAAATTGAGAATTGAGTTATTGATGAGAAATCAAGGTTACGACCGAAAATTCACGTGTTCCGAGCTTTGTAGGTACAAAAAAATGAAAAACGAGCGAGAGAGGGAGACATGGTGCGGCGGAAAAAAAAAACTTGGAAGTCGAAGGCTTCATCGGAGAGTGACGATAACCCGTAGGTCGCGCACCTCTCCCACTATCGTTCGGCTAACGGCAGTAACGACGGAACACACGCGCACACACTCTCGAAATAAAAAAAGAAGCTGCACTCTGGCCCCGTCGCGATACAGAACAACGTGAGAATCTATAAATTTGAAAATCCCTCAAATAATAATAGAAAAATAATGAATATTTTCATTCTCAATTTATTTTATTTTCGTGTAATTCCTGCATCGCGTATTTCTCACTCGTGTTTTTCATTTCCTGCCTTTATGGAGAAAAATACGAGATTACGGCTACCGGAGCTGACGCTCGTTCCATTGCCGCGAGGGGAACTTTTGATGTGTGTAGACTGTACCGGACCTCTGGCCTTTACTCGACATCCCGGTGATTTCACCGTCTCTCGCTCGCCTTCTTCGCAAAACGAGGCCACTAAAACTCTACGCGTGCAAGATTATCCGACGACTCGAAAAATTCCGACAATCGAAAGTTAAAAAACCAGGAAAACATCGAACTGAAACCAAAAATCACTCCTCGGGTCGCGCAAAATTAAAAAAAAAAACAAAAACACTCTTTTACTGAAAAAAAAAATGGACGAGGATAAAGAAGGAATGAAAATTCCACGAAGCATCTATTATGGACAAGGGCAGGAAATTTGGTGATATGGGAATAAAAAAAAATACAGAGAATAGTCGATTAGCGTACACGTGCCCGGATATAGCGATAGGCGAGTGAATATAGACCTCGATATTGTGCGATGTTCGGTGCACGAAGCCGAGAAAAAAAGAGCGCTGGAAGAGCGGCTACCGTGGCGGTGTTCACGTCGGAGCGCGCGCTATCTCCTCTGAAAATCCCTCCGGGAAACGATAACCCCTTGGCGACCTAAAGCCTAACCCATTAAGCCTCGCGATGCTCACAATTTTACACATTCACGGGTACTCGCGTGTATGCGGGCACGTAGAGTGCGTAATGTCCGCTCGGCGAGCTCGGAGCGTTGCGCGGCTATCTCCCGTACCACCTCTGTATAATTGACGTCAACGCACACGCTCTGTGTGCTCGCCTTTCATAAAAACACCTCCCTACATCCGCCCCAAGATTTTACTCTTTTTCCTTTTTCTCCGTTTCCCCTTCCTCCCTCCCCCCTCCCGTCTCTCTTTCCTTCTATCGTCGCGTCTCTTTCTCTTTCCGCCTCCATTTCTCTTTCTCTCTCTTTCTCGTCGTTTTCATTTCTCCCCACGTGTTTGATCCAGAATCTCATGAGGATGTTCGTACTCCGCGCTCCGACGTACGAATTTTAACGTTCCTTTTCTCAGGACTTTATACTTTAACACCGGAACTCAAAAATTTAATTTTCTACATCATTCGTTCGAAGAACTTTTACACTTTATTACATTTCATTTGAATTCTCTATTTTTTCTCTATCAACAATCGAAATATGATCAAGAGTCATTATATTTTATAGAAATAATGATAATAATTGTCGACGAGATCGTGAAAAATGTTTCATTGGAAAAAAACATAATCGAGATGTGTCTATAAAAGGTGACGTGTGATTTTGAGAATCGAGCGCTGAAGGAATATGGCTTGCCTGCAATTAAATTTTTATCCTGCAGCCTTCGCGTCTCGATGTTCCTCCTCTCTTTATACATTCCTCGTTGTACGATAAAAAAAACATAAAGATAAAAAGTTTCACGAGTTAACCGACGATCTTCTTCTTTTCGAATTCCCCATGAACTTATTCATCCATCCTCTTTTTATCCACATCTGGACATATTTTTCTTTTTCCTCTCGCTTTCTCTCTCTCCTTCTGTTCTAATCCGCACTCATACATTTCATCGATTCCCTGGTAGCGGAGAGCGCAGCTCTCTCGGCGTCTGCCAGATAAATTTCACGAGTCTAATCGTTCGGTTGTACGTTTGAAAAATTTTCGTCGCGACGCCTCGAGATCGGGCGACACAAATTTTTCAACCCCTTCGGTGAATTTCGAGCGAATATCGTCCTTTTTTTCTGCTCCTCGTCTCGTTGGGAAGACGAGCGCTGGAAGTGTTAATAATATACGAGCCGTCGAGAATTCGTTACGAGACAGAGTCGTGTTAAAAAACGAACGAGAATAATTGTCCACGGACACGCTCGCTTGTGTGCGACGAACGAGAAGGGGAAATCGATGTTACTAATGTGTAAAACCTCGAGGAGAGGTGGATGAGACTGCTCAGCGATAAAGAAGCATCTATAGAGCTTTAATACCGCGTGAGAAACACGAGTGGGAGTGAGCGTGGAGACGCGCGTGTTTGCGGATGTTTCGAAAAGCGTTTACACTCCATTTTGTCCAAACAACATCTTCATCGATGATCAACCGCGAGTGTCGATCCTTACACTTGTCTTTCCTCGAGTTCTTTTTTTTGCGAGAAATAATGACAAGAAATGTCAGCAAAGTGACCGAACAAGTTTTGAACAGTTCTTAAGCTTTTGTTTTCCGAGTTATGAGCACTTCGTGTGATGAAAATCAGTTTTATTTTGTATCGAAAAATCGAAGCGTCTCTTCGGCAATGAATCAGTGATAGATGAGAGGATTTTAGATCGTAGTCGCGTGCGATAAAAAAAGATTCGGATCACGCGGATTCGCGATGAGGAAGAAAAACTTGAGAGTCGTTCACAAGCAGCAGGCTCACGAGTACGCCAGCAGCCAGCAGGTATTTTTTTTTCCTGAACACGCGCCAGAAGTCGAATAATGAATCGATGAATTTCATCACGGGACTCAATCGCGGAGATTTTTACTAAAAGTTTTTTATTCAAAGGGGGCAAGATTGCGGGACCAGAAACGAAAGTGTCCGGTGAAGTAAACAAATGCCGATAACGCTGTATTTTTTAACGAGAGATCGTCGCTGAGCGTTATTGAGAGATCAGAGTCGGGTGGACGCGTTCGGAATAGCGAGGCAAAAGTAGAACGAGACGAGTTTAAAAATTGGGAATAAGAGAGATGATAATGTTCTCGGTCACATAATTGTGAAATCTCGTAAACTCTCAAACACGATTTTAATTCGAGAATGATCTTCCGAAGTGCCAAATGACGTTAATTCAATGTTTTTCATATCCTAAAATGAAAAACATTATCTAAATGAATTTGTCAAAATATTATTAGTGTTGTTTGTGAGTTATACATTTCGAATTTTATTTTGTTTTCTAGCAAACCGATGTACGGTCGAGCCTGGACCATTTCTCAAGTACACCAGTAAAGTCGCTGCCAGGAAAGAGAGAAGACACGCCACCAACGTCACTAACGTCCATGACACCTCTGACGAGTTTGGCTAGCCTGCCAAGCAACACATTGACCTCAACGCCACTCTCACTCGCCCCGTCATCCAAACTAATGGTTCACTCACCCTCGGACAATAAAAATCTCATGAGGTTCGTCAAAGAATACGAATAATATTGAAATAACCATTTTTTCGCTTTACATTTATATGAATTTTCGTCAAGCACAAATATCACCCTAACGCGAGATATTTCAATAATTAAATAAATAAAATGTGGCTTAATTTTGTTACAGTACCCAAGCAACGATAGTGAGTTCCTCGTCGGTAAACGGAGTAGCGGGCGGAGGAGCGCCGACCGCGATGTACCGACCGAACTTCAGCCAGGCGTTCCAGCGCGCCGGGCCGACGACGGTGCCACCGACCTTATCAGCCGGTCTCTACCCGACGCAGAGTTTCACCTCGGGTCTACTGAGCAACGGTACACAAAGTAATACTGACTATCGGTGTTTTTTTTTCAATACTTTTCATCGATTGCTTATTTTCTCATTTTTTTTTTTTTTTTTTTTCAAAATACCATGAACTTTAATTCTGAACGATGCACGATTACGTTTCTAACGATTTTCGTTTTACCCGGCGCAGGGCCAACAGATCTCAGTATGAAAAACACGAAGCCGCTGCTGAGCCACAAGCTGAACGCGACGGAAATGACGGCCGTCAGGCAACTGATAACCGGCTATCGGGAATCGGCGGCCTTCCTCCTCAGATCGGCCGACGAGCTCGAGCAACTTTTGCTCCAACAGCCGTAAGCCGGTTTCTGTGATTTACCAACGACGACGTTCCTCCTTGGGCGATTACCCGCGGAGCCGTCGTGAATTCGTTTTTGCCGACGAGTCGAAAATACGAGAAAAAAAAAGGAAACCTCGAAGCAACTCGAGAGGGTGACGAGAAAATTCACAGAGACGTCGCAGATGTCGTTTTCTCTGTCACGAGACCAAACGAAAAATAAAAGGAATCTCATTGTTGAGAACTTCTCAAGATTTCCACTGAGAAAAAGAAGCAAAATCACACGTGGAGCGACTAGACGAGAATAATAATATAATAATAATAATAATAATAATAATAATAATAACAACAATATTATTAATAATAATAATAATGGTGCGACCTCGAGATATGCAGCAAGATTATAACTCTACTTATAAGCGAACTTCTATTTAAGAACTAAAACAAGAACAACAACAAACGAGAGGAAAACGAAGAAAAGAAGAAAAAAAAATAAAAACAGGGTGTATATAGAGAGGAATTATGAATATTTACTTAATTATCGTTAAGGAACACGTGAAACGAGAAGAACGATCGAGAAAGAAATTATACAAATATATATATAAATATATGAATAAAATAAAATATAATAGATAATGTGTAAACAAAGATGTACGTGTGTGTTCAAGAGAATTGTTGCGAAAGTACGAATGCCTCGAGTGAGGAAGAAAAAGAGATTGGATCGAAGCGAAGTTCATTTTTCGGAGGGTTGTTTTTTTTAAATTCGTTCTTCGATCTTGGGACGTGTTGTTCGTGGCCGAAGAATTTTTGTGGCTTCACGTTTGCTCGGTGAAAGAAAAAGTAATGCACAAGAATGGAGAGAAATTCAATCGCTGTTAGATTTTCGTGTGTATATACGACATAATATGAAAAAAAATATATTATTATATGACTAAGCGTAATACGAACTCCGTGCGTAATGTGTTGTAAAATACTGATATGACGGACCACTCTGATAGCGTAAATATCGATCGCTCGCACAGCGTGGAGATTTTTATTCTCTCTTCTCTCTGTCTCTCTTGCTTTCTGTTTTTCTCCTCGCTCTCTCACTCTTCCCGTCTCACTTTTCCTTTCTCTCGGCAGGGATGAGAAGTCACTGGAAAATTTCAGACTCGATTACCATTTCTGTTCAATCGAGGGAAATAATGCTGAGAGAGAAAGAGAGAAAGGACGAAAACGAGAATAGCGAAAGAAACGAATTAATCTTTTGGGCGATTGGGACCATCTGTCACGATCGGACAATACATACGCGAATTTATATGCATTCGTATGAGTTCACGTATATCACATGAGAAAATATACACACACATACACACAGACTCTCACAAGACACACAGTGCTACCAAAGAACACGAAATATTGACTAAATAAAATTTAACAAATAAAGCGTAGATGATAAACTCGTTGAATTAAAGATGTTTTTTATTCTGTTCTCTATTTTCTTCTTTTTATGTTGTAACGTCGATTTCGACGCAAACGAACTATTATGGAAAAATTCGTATTTCGAAAAAAATAAATAATTTCTCGTGTCGTAATCGACGAAAAAAATTTTTTTTTGTGGCTAATTAGAGGAAATATCGCACGTTAATTTTTTTTCTTCTGTTGTGTTACTTTCCTATTATTTTTTTCTTGTAAATAAATATCGGAGGAGTGCATAAAAATATATAATGACAAGTACATGTATGTATACACATATGTATACGTGAAACTTTTTACTTCGATTCAGCGACTGCATTCTCGAGAAAATTTTTTTATTACGATTAAAAGCAATAGTTCAACGATAACTTTGGAATTTTCTTAATAATGACTTGACAAGAAATGTGCTGAAAATTTTAATGAAACTCTCTCAATGATTCTCGTATTGCGATATAAGAATGAGCTCGTAAAAAATCTGTATAAATTACTGAACATCCACGATACGAAAAATGTCTCGATAATCCAGTGACTGAGCTGGCGTGAAATTACTCATTTATACATTTATGTACTATAGATATATGTACATTAACATAGTTTATATAAATATTATATATATAGACATATGTTATATTCAATACGATGATTGTTGCTCTTTGCGAAGCACACGAAGAGAGTATATATTGTAAAGTGTATATTTATCAGAATGATGATGATGATGATGATAGCTATGATTAATGATCGAACTCCATAAACGCAGTTTACACACATTCCACCATTTGGAAGATCAAGAGAGCGATTGTTTTATTTTTATTTCAATTCTCACATTATTCTAACTCTTTTCTTTATTTTATATCGTTTTATTAAGACACGACTTAAGAAGCGATTGTACTTCGTTACTTTGTAATTCAATTGATCGTTACGTTTTTTTTTATCTGCCAGACTTCCCCGTTTTTACAGTGGCGCGTCAGTTTGATATTATTTTTGTTAACGTACGTAAACGACGCTTGAAAAAAAAGGTATTTTTCACGCGTTTGTCCGATCTAGCCATTTATTTAAGTCATTTATGATTATTTTTTCTGTACGTTATCATAAAAAAAATGAACAAGTGAATAATTTACAAAGGATGAAGTTTCGTTAATTTTTTATTTTTCATTTCCGTACCTATAGAATTTATTTGAAAAGTTAAAACATGATGAATACACATGAGCACACACGAACACGTACACATTCGTACACAGAAAAAACGAGGAAGCAGAGAGATTCTCCGATGCTGCGAGCACGTCGAATAACGAACAAGTTTTAAGTTTCCAAATATTTTTCATCGTCTCGTCCGTCAGGCGCAATGTAACCGAAACTCAGCTTACGTTTACAGATAATAACCGAGGAAGCTTCCAAGTTGAACGCGTACATAAAGTAAAGGAAATAAGAGAGAAAAGGGAAGGATGAAAAAGCTAGTCAATCGGATCGATGAGATGATAAATAATCGAAAGACAAGGCAAGAGAGATAGAGAGAGAGAGAGATAGAAGAAATTAGAGAGAACGAGAAGGGGAAAAAATCTTGATTGAGAAAGTGAAAAATGATTTCAATTATTATTGAATCATCGTGAATCGATTGACCGGTGCACACCGATATTACTCAACAGCCTCTAATAGCCGATACTCTTTTAATCCGATAAAACAGTTACGAATTAAATAATGTCATTGCATTTTTTCCAAATACCGAACACAGACAGCCGCTGAGCTTCGAAAGTCCTTGCCCGCTCCATTTTTCCCGCTCCACACAATTCTACGATCTCTGCTAGTAGAAAAAGCCTATAACCAGACCACGGATTAGTGAAACGGACGAATTTAAAAATAATAATGACAAAAAGCGAAGAGAAGAGAAAAAAAACGAGGGACAAAGATTTCGAGTCGTCACGATGGGGGACTATGTTCTCGCAGCCTCGAGTGTCGACGTATAAATGTTAATAAAGATGAGAAAAAGAAGAAAAATAATAATAATAATGATAACGAGGCCATTAGTGGCCAGCTGCTGACATTGATGGGTAAATTCTAATTTTTTTTTGTCGATGGATCGAAGGAGGGCCACGAATAATATTTTATTTCGTGAGGAATTCTTTTTTCCCCTCTTTTCCATGAGATAATTGTCGAAAAAAGTTAGAAGTTGCGCGTCACTGGCTGCTGGAGGTTTTCACTGTGATATAACCATTGAATTGAAGGGGTATATCTAACTCAAAATAATGATGATGAGGTAAAAATTGAGACAAAAAAAAAGAGAAACAAGCGCACTAACGGGCATTTTGGATAGCGTAAAAATTTTATCGTCGTACTTAAGTCGTGGCATATTGATCGATTATCACGCCGTGCCATATTATAAAGAAATGAAGTATCGTCCTCGAACGCGTATATAACATGTCGTGTTCCTCGCCATTTTCTTTTTCTCTTGTTTAACGAAATCGAGGTAGGTATACCCTTTTGAAAGAAGTAAAAGATAGAGAAATAGAGCCACACGATGCGAAATGTATCGGTCTTGGAGACACGGAAAACGTGCATGTTGAGACACTCGACACTGTCGAGAATCAAGATTGTCCGAAACCTTCCATTACGAATGAAAAGAGGAATCTTTTAAACGAAGGAAGCGAGACAAGAAAAAAGCGAGCGACGCAACGAGACGAAAGTTACGTTGAAGGTGAAAACGAAAAAAAATAAAGATCTGCGTGACACGAGAAGAAAGATACTTTAAATAATAACGAGCACGTGCGAGAATCGACTCGACGAACTTCTCTAGGTGAATCCTGAACGAATTTTAGACCTCATGAAAGTGTCCGTTCCTTAATCCATACGGGTTACAGTTCTACAGTTCATATAATCGCGAATTGATGTATATTGATAAACGAAAAAATTAATTATAATTAATATTAACATTAATATTAATAATAATAATTGAATATGTATTTGTTCCTGAGAAAAAAATGATCGTAGTGGAAACAAGAAAAAAAAGTGTTAATTGAAATACTGATGATAATGATAAATCGATGGTAAATACTTTCTTATTAAGTAAACACTACACATTATTTACGAAGATTACCGTAGAGTTGGTACAGTCTTTGAGGATGCCTTGCCTGTAAATGTAACACGCGTTGAATGAAACAAAACAAAAAAAAACAAAAACAAACAAATCTTATTATTATCTTGTAAATGTTTTACCAAATATAATCGATTATTCAACTTAATAAAAAAAAGAAAAATGTACTTTCCATTTTTTTGTCATACATATTCATGGGTCGTGTGGACTAGAAATCTAAGGATTTATTCCGAAAAAATGAAGAAGAGTTCTAATCGTTTGGAATCGTTATTTAGCATCTCCGGAGTGAAAGATATTCGTTAACGCGAAATCCCTGGACGATTGTGCAATCGCGAAGCACTGGCGTGAGTCGTCGAGAAACTGGGAGACACGCGATTCGATCGCTCTCTCGGTAATGCGCATCATGAGCTTGATTGAACGTTGATAAAATCGATAGTCCTCTCTATCACTTGTATTATATGTATCGGTACAAGCTGGTGGAAGGATCTTGTTAGAGGGTGAAAGAGCACAGAGAGAGAGAGAGAGAGAGAGAGAGAGAGAGAGAGAGAGAGAGAGAGAGAGAAAGAGAGAGACCACAAATGAGCGTACCATGACGAGATCTGATGCCGCAGGAACACGCGGAATCTCGGAGCGATCCAATGATTATTGCCAAGTGAAAAGCAAAGTGATTTATTTTCTGCAATGCCCGCGTTCACGTACACGGAAAGTTTCTCTACATTAACGCGAACCTGAACGTGTGTTACAGTCGAACGATAATCGCGATGGGCGGATGATATCCGATATGGAAGATACAGGAAGTGTAAGTATATATGTATTCCTATATAATATACTGCGAAAAGATGAAACTTACGTACACACGCGATAACGAATGTACAAGACTGCAATCCTTACGCCATTTCTTTCCACAAATGTTTCCGCATTTTCGCGCTTTTCCGATATTTTTTTTTTTACATTTTCTTCTTTCTGCTTTTTTAACGAGCCACGAGTGCAGGATTACAATTCCAGATTTCATCTAAACCGAATGAAAAAAATATTTAACACGAGGATATAACGAATTACTTCAAAGTATAGCATTAGATAAATGCTCTATATGATTTTTTACGTGGTAATTTTTTCACTGTTTTATTTTTTTGTATTCTTAGAAAATTTCGGACTGGACATGCTTGTCTAGACTTTTGACAAAATTAAAAATAGTGATTGACATGAATAATTTTTTTGAACTTAACTTGTGTACCAAGGCGATTTGCGGTTGCGCACTACCTTGAAAAAATTGTGATATAAGAGCGTAAAAACGAGCGGAAGTTTGAAAATCGTTGTAAGCGTAACAAGTGGTCCATTTAAACCAGCCGCAACATAGTATCAGAATGGAACGCGTCTTTTCTCGGAAGGCGAAGTGCTTAGCGACTCGAGGACGCGTGCTCATCGTATTTAACGCTGATTGTCGTCCTTGTTTCACGCTTGCTAGTTTTGTTATTAAAAACCGACCGCATTAACGCGTGAAAATTTCGTTAATTTCATTGTCGTTGACTCCGCCTTTTTCGCTGTTCTCCGAAGTCTGTGCAAACATTTTGAATTTGAGACAACGAGAGAATTAATAATACACGACTTCGTGATTCGTTGCACAACTCTCAAAAATTACATCTTACGAGACAGAGAAATCCCTCGATCTCATTTTTATTTCGAACGGCGAAAAACGACGGTGGACGTACAAAAAGATACGAACGAGATATAAAGCAGGATTTCGACGGGATCAAGATGTAATTCGACAGTGTCAACGCTGACAGAGAGCGTGATAGGCCGGGAAGTAAATTTTTAGCTTCTATGACGTTAATTTAAGTAGAAAAAGTAGAGGTTGGTCAGCCAAGCGCGAAGCTCGACCCTGCGGGCGACGAACGGTCGAGAGCACGCAATAAAAAGAGTTGAGGCTAAAGCGGAGGGAGCGAGAGGGAGAGAAAAGAAAAAAATTGTACTGTTCTCGCATATACGCGGAATGCACGGAGCGCACGAGGCCTCTTAAGCCATGGCGTGACGTCCTCCTATCGGCGTGCCACCTCCGGGTGAATTATCGTCGCTTATTAAGCCCTACGTTCTAGGAAAGGACCTCAGGGTTATGTACTTACGTTCTGTCTCGCTCTCTCCTTCTTTCTCGCTCTCCCCAGGTACCTGCATCTTCGAAGGTGGACTCGTAGAATCGTGCACTGGCTCCTCTCGAGTAAGGCGAGAGGGCACTCGAGACTTTCGCGATCTTCGGCATCCCTCGATCTGCTTTCCTTTTTCTCCAACTCCATTTTTACTCCCATCAAATGTTCGATCCAATCGGATACATTTCCCTTAAAACATCTCGCAGCTTCTTCACGATAATGATAATAAACGAGCGAAATAAAAAATGTAAATCGATATATAGCGAT
This sequence comes from Cremastinae sp. A BG-2022a, assembly GCA_030522545.1. Taxonomy (NCBI): domain Eukaryota; kingdom Metazoa; phylum Arthropoda; class Insecta; order Hymenoptera; family Ichneumonidae; species Cremastinae sp. A BG-2022a. The sequence continues at coordinate 37,870 of JAPYYW010000651.1, forward strand.
GATAAAAAAAATTGGACAAGAGTTCGATGTACCAGAAACGCTGCTATGGGTGTTAGTCGAGCCCGTGTATTTACTGTATAGGATGAACGAGAGAGAAATCTCTCTCGCGGGAATCCTCGGCTAATGTCGGTCTCCGACCTTCTCGACTCTATAAAGTTTCGAGCGTGTTTTCTGGCCACAAGGATCTCGCAGCAGACCGGCAGACGCAACAAAATATAACCACGAGATTCCTGTACGAGAGCTTGTCATCCTGTCTTTTACTTTTTAACCGGAGCCTCGTGCAACTCATTCTCCTATATGGAATATTCCGTGTGCCCGTGAACGCTACGCTGGGTGCATGCTCCGCTGTAGCTCGGTATACAGCGTTACATTTGGCGCGATGTACGCGCAAAAAGTTCATTTCCGATCAGAGCGGAAGGACATTATTCATTAATTTTTATATCGGAAGGTTACGCGAATCTTATTCGCCAATAATATTTATAATAGACGCCTCTTAGAATTAAAATTTCACGATTTATAAAATAATTCTCATAATTTTCATAATTCATAAATGTATTATCATTTAATGGTATCCTTTAAGGTAGGAATCGTGTAAAATCGTTTGAGACAGAATTTGTTAAAAATTTGTACAAATATTTTATAAGGTCACGTCGAAATTTATGCAAAATTTTATGAAGCTTCACCATCTAGTAATCGAGATATTAATTGTTGAAAATCGTCACATTTTTCAATCTCTCATAAGAGCCCACGTTAAGAGTGACAATTTTCAAAAATAAATATCTCGATAACCACATGGTGAAGCTTCTTTAAATTTAGCACACATATTAATACGATGTCAAAGAAGATCAGGAGAAATTTTGAAAAAATTCTGTCTCAAAAAATTTTAAGCAATGATTTTACACTTGATTAACATGTTCAGCGAAACTTTTGAATAGATTATCACGCGACTATTCAAGGTTCTCTCGTTGACACATTTTCAAATAAAATTCAATGAAAAGTGTATTGGTTCGACATTTTTTGGCCGCAGTTTTGATACGACCTGTATTAAGGATATTCGTGAATGTGGGTACGAAAGAACATGAAGAAGCTAGATGGGGACCCTTGGGCGGGGTGATCCAAGCTCACCAGGCATTGTACAGTTAGGATTTCCGAAGAGAACAGGCTAGGAGCATAATGAGAGGAACGTGCTGGCCTCTGGCCTTCAATCTGCACTATAGCTATGCCCTCCGAGTCTTTCCTCTTCGTTTGTCCCTCACGGTAAAATGCCCGCGCCTACACCGACAATAATACCGGGATACTGAATTTCATACAAGTGTGTAGGTTAAGAGAGATCGAGAAACTCTGTTGCATTATGTTGCGGGCAATTCTCGATCACGTTGCAGCTGTCAAGAACGAATGTACACAGGCCAGCCGTGCCTATTTTTATCCATGCACCATTATATTTCGTGAATTGTACTTCCACTCACTTTAAGAACTCGATAAATTTCATTAACACTTGAATATCTCAATCATAAAAACGATAATCTCCGGCCATTTTTTTTTAAATTTTCATCCAGTCGCCGTGAAACTCATAGGGGAAAAACTAGAGCCTGATATAGACGCGCAAGGATTTCGACACACATTTTTCTACTTCAAATAATAGAAAATGCGTAAAGTCTCGTCGTCCTCCATATATATAAATCTTTCTTCGAGATAAGAAACGTAATGACAGGTGAGGAGGAACGAGGCGAGTCGACCCACAAATACTCCGAGAGCCATTCTTCGCGCAGATATACACGCAGTTCGTTGAATACGCTTTTTGTGCTTCTCTCTAGAATACAAGCAGCTAACGGAGGACGAAAGTTAATCCCACGGCTCAATGACTGACTCACTTACTGACTGACTGACTGACTGTTTTCTACCATTATTAACGCCATTGTATCTCTTTATACTCCTCTCCCGCCAAGACAATACTCGTAAAACCACGAGCTCCGGTAAAAATATAGTAGCCGGGTTTTACTACGCCTCTATATACAACACGACGATTATGAAATTCCCGCGAGCTCCGAGGAACGCACCACGCAGATTATTGTTCCGACGCAACACTTTTTAAGGATGCTCACCTCGTACAGTCGAAATAATACATCGAGAAGTTCCATAATCATTTCTGCGCTTTTTCGTCGATGAAAAAAAAAATAGAAAAACGTACGGGTGGCCGTAAACCTTGGTGAAAATTGAATTAGAACAAAAATACATCGCGCCAGGAATAATGTTTCGCTGCTTTTTATTGGCTCGGGGCTTATTATCGATCTTTTTTATACTTCTCAAATGATTTTCTTGCGAGACTGTACGTTTGAAACTTTAGTTTTGAGGTTGGCGCGTTCTCGTAGCTCGATCCACATACACACTCTGCTCTCCGTTTCTCACAACGCCGAGAGGAGGATCCCGACCCGGAGGAGTCACGAAAAGTTTCTCACACTTCCGAGGAGTGTCCGAAGTGGCGAAACGAAGTGACGAGAACCGTCTTTCGTCGGAGCTATATTCGCAACGCGAATCCACTGTGGCATACAAACTCATTTTGGACTCTAAACCTAAACTGGTTTTGTCCTCCTCCTTGAAAAATTCGCGAGTTTGCCTGAATAACGAGAATTGCCTAAAAATGAACACATACTTTCCCGAAAGAAACGTCGTAATTTAAATAATGCGGCAATTCTTTTCGCTTGAAAATTCAAATAGCAATATCGGGCCGCGGTAAAGAGTCTATTACGTGGAAATCCAATCCCGAGTGATCTGTCTCCGGAGCACGGCGCATTGTCTCTCGCTAACGAAACTATCCATGCGAAGCCTTAAACGCGCCCGTATATACAGACATAAAGGTACAGGAACGACGGTTAACCGTTGCGAAATATGTCGGGCGTATACGAGAGAGTTTCGCAACGCAGAGAGTCGGGGAATCTCGTCGAGCGCGCTCGATTTCAGTGACGATAATCGAGATCGCTCGTAGATCGAAAAATCTTTTTATTCGCCGTCTCTCGCTGTTTCTCTCTTTCTCATCAGCGACGTCGTTGATCTCCCTACTGCGTCGCGAGTACGGGTAAATTGGAAACCGTGCAAAAGGCAAACGTGACGTGAAACAAAAAGTGGACGAAACGACGCGGAGTGCAGGAAAGAAAGAAAGAAAGAAGGAGAGAGAGAGACAAAATAAGGCGGAGAAAAGAATCGTTAAGCAGTCGTCAAGACTTTACGAGTTTTCCTACCTCTCGCCTGATCTCTCTTTCCACTTATTGGCTAATTCCTCGTTTTTCTCGAATTACCGTGTCCCCGCCCGGACCCCGGAGGACAAAACCGTCGGCTCATGCACGTCGCTGTGTAAGCGCGCCGACATAAAAGTTCGCTTCGACGTACGATTATGTGTTGGAATAGCGGTATCGCAAAATACAAGCCGAGCTCACTGTTATAACTTTATATACATGTACGTATTACCTTTTGTTCGAGACAATAACAGTCTCTTTACGTCACGAATGTAATATTGATAAACCCGGTCTGTTGGTGTCCATTTAGGAAAATGACCGCGCACGTGGTCGGTATACATGAAGACAATTTAACAAACTCGTGCCTGGCAGCCTCGATTTAAACTTTCTTTTTTTTCGCGAAGGAAAAATTTTACAATGAGTAGCAGGAATTTGGCAGACGTATATTCCCCGTTACTTTGGAAATTTAGAAAAATTTTCAATTTCTACCGATCTCTGATGCGGGAACGAGCTTGAAATAATGTTTCTTCTTCTTCTTCTTCTTCTGGCGTATTCTCTTTTTTACGCGGAGATATTGTGTAGCGTAAAAGTATCTGCATGAGTTTTCTCGAGGAAACTGTAACGTGGAATATATGGAGCATTTACTGCCCCCTCCGAGTCCCGGACAGCGGTGTAACGACGAAGCACTTATCTCGTGTAACGACCGGTCCGTCAACGACCTAGCCCCCATCATAAGGATCTCCTTCTCTCTCCTTCTCACTCGCGACAAAGTGATTCAGCACAGAACCACACGAACGAGCACCTTCGTCAGAGCCAACAACCACGAGATCGCTGCCGGTATATATCCACTGTCTTACGCGGGCATCTCGCGGTTGGTGACCTTTGTCCGTCGAGATACCTCTTCCTCGATCCTTTTCCTCCACGAGAAACCCTCGTGTTCCACTTGCGAGATAAATTCATCTACTTCCGGAACACCCAAGATTTGGAAAAAAATATTTCTATCGATATTGTAAAATCGTAGAATAGTCGTGGTCTGCATAATTTGGACAATTTTCGGAAATAGTAAAAAAAAGTTCCGTACTTTAAGAATGGCGCAAAGAGTTATGTTTAATATATAAACTATTTTAAAAGTTGTCATACCTTGACGATTTTTGAAAAAATCCAAAGAGCAATCCTGAATGAATTCCGTAGTTCTGTCAGTAAATCTCTTTCTCAGAACTTTGTTGAAAATGTGCAAAAACATTTGATAACATACGCATATAAACGATTTTTGACACTGAACTGTTTTCGAAAAACACATTTTAACCCGATATTGTCTATTGATTCCCTAATCAGAATTACATGGTATATTTTGTGTGAATAATCCTTAGAATACTCGAACTGCCATGGCAGTATGATAAAACACAATAATTTTTCATGTTAAACACTCTCTGTATATTTATAATGGAGAAATGTCTTTATTTCGAAGCAATATTAATTTTAAAAAAAACTTAATTTAATTCACTGAACACGTATTCACTCTCTCGCATATAAAAAATTATTGCTGAAACTGAAACTTATTTGAAACTGTCTGATTGCATTACTTATTAACGCCCTTCGACCCCGAACTACTTTCCGAAAAACACGTCTTACCCCGACCGGGTCTACTGAACTACTAATTTGAAATCGAGCTTAAAAATCAATTAGTAAAAATCGAAGAAAAGGACGGAGATATGGTACGTCCGGTGATTGCCGAAGTAGTCCGGAAAAATTGAAAATCTAATTTTCAAAAAATTTTCAACCTATTCTTAATTAACACGTTAAAATTTATAATCACATTGCGAGATCGTGAAGTCAATATAACCTGCTGCCAGTGCAGAATATTTGAACGAATCTTCAAAATAAACGTCGCGAAAAAAGGACGAAAATGGCAAAAAGATAAATAACTCGTGAAGGGGATTCAAAGATTATTTTTCGAGAAATATCGTTGTGTATACACAGTCGGGACTCGCCCATCCTCCTAGTTTGTTTTCAAGGTATTATCTGGTCCAGATCGCACGAGTTTTCTCCTTGACCTCCGCGCCGAGGTCTCCGCGGAGTCGCGAGATTGCACGCCAGGAGAGTCCGCCTATCTCGGCGATGTAAATCGCTCGTTTTACACAGCTCCGCAGCTCTTCGTGCTCGCTCGCTCGCGTACCCGTGTGCGCGCGCGTTTACCGTGCACGTATCCGATATAGTTGCGAATCGATCGATATCGTGGGAAATAAATATATAAACGATCCTCCAGCATCGATTTCAAGATGGTAATTTCTCTTTTCTTGCGAGACACGTCGCGTCACGATTTTCTCAATACGGCGCAAAAATCAGTCACCGAGTGTTTATACACGTCGGAATGGAAAACGAAAGCTTTTGATTGACGTTTGTGCAAATTACGTGTTCTCTCAGAAACAAAAAAAAAATATTTAAAAATAATGGGGATGGATTTTTAACATTATAATTTTTTATCTCTGAAGAATCTTAAAATTCTCGCACGTTAAATGTCTTGCTAGTCGGAGGAATCTGCACGCAAGTGCGTAAAGTCCGGCAAGTGTATAAAGCCGTGCAATTATCGATAAGCGATCAAGAATGGAGGATGGTGAAACGTGTGATGCTTGAATTTAAAGACGAGACACGGAGTATATAAATACAACGAGAATGTGTGTGGAGCGTACTTGGAAGGTCGAGCCACGGTAAATTGCCGAAGGTATGAAAAGTGCTCGAACTTTATACCTCAGAGTGCATGCAAAGACTCGAGCAACACGGATGCTCTCCAGTAATTCGGTTCCCCACTGTTTCCTCATCTCGATCTGCTGACCATATCTTGATAAAGTCATTGACGCATTTGCAGATTCCAGGGAAAGCGATAATTCACTTATTTTCATTCATAATTAAAAATAGTCGAAAATTCGAAAAAGGCACTCGCGGGTAAAATAATATTTTTTGATGCATCGGTACAGGCTGCATGATTAACGAGTCGCTGGTTGTGTTGGTAAACGTATAGGCTAAGGTATCATTGTAATGCGTGTAACGAACCCGATCGCAAATAGCCAAGCAATTTGATAGGCTTGTCAACCAGCTTCACGGCTCGTGCCCTCGGAGAATGGACAGATGGATTACAGTTACGTACCAACGTTACAACATTTATCTTCGTCTGCACACAAACTTCTCCGCACGTATACTAAATATTATGCATGCAACTCAAAGGTGCATCGAACCGTTAATAACTATTTTCTCCAAAAATAAATATCAAAAATATACAGAAATGAAAATATCAAGATGCTTCTGTAGAATTAAAAATATACGGTACGTGAAAATTCACATGCGCTAAAAATGTGAGACTTGTTTAGAACCATTAAAAATGTTATCTTTGATAAATCTAAATGATTAAAAAAAAATTATTGTTGGTTACATATTTATTTCGACCTAATTTCAAATATAAAAATGGTCCGTAATTTTTCTTTGCAAGAACTTTCTTTAATTTGTCTTTAAAAAATATATAAATACTAGCAGGTTATATAGTGGATTGGGTGTTTCGCGCCCTCACGGTAATAGAAAAATTGATCCAAAATCCAGTTTTTTGGATTATTTCATATGAATTTTGGAATTGCGCTGCGAATAATAACCATTTTTGATATCTGTGGGAAATTTCCGATCACATAGGCTCTTAAAGTCGAAAAAAAAAGTTTCAAAATTTTTTTAAAATTCTTACAGGGGTCAGACTGGGGTCTCGTGGACCCATGAAAATTTCGATTAGCGGTATCTTTTCTTTCTCTTTACCAAATCAACTTTATTAGGGGTGATTTTTAAAGATTTTTGCAAAACAAAGCGAATGGCGCAAGAATCACGTCAATTTATCAATTTTTTAAAAAGTTATTATCACTTGAAGATTTTTGAAAAAATGGTAAGGGGTATACCTTAAAAAATTGGCAAAAATTTTTGAATTTTTTTTTCTCGATTTTAAGAGCCTATTCGATCGGA
>JAPYYW010000652.1:0-44992 GCA_030522545.1 Cremastinae sp. A BG-2022a
ATTCGCTTAGTTTTGCAAAAATCTTTAAAAATCACACTTTATAAAGTTCATTTCGTCAAGAAAAAGGAAAGATATTGCTAATTGAAATTTTCATGGGTCTACGAGGCCCAGTGTGACTCACCAATTTTTTTTAAAATTTCTTTTTTTCGATTTTAAAAGCCTATTCGATAGGAAATTTCCCGTAGATAACGAAAATGTTAATTATTTGGGGCGAAATTAAAGAATTCATATTGAATAAACCAAAAAACTGGATTTTGGATCAGTTTTTCTATTACCACGAGGGCGCGAATCCTGCTAGTCTTCTATAAATATAAAAAATGAATCGCTGTGCGTTAGTCTCGCTAAAATTCAAAGCGGCTTGACCGATTTGAATAATTTTTTTTTCTGTTTCGTTCACTATAGTTCAGGAGTGGTTTAGAAGAGAAAAAAGTTGGAAAAATGCTAAAATTACACTGAGAGAAAAGAATGATAAATTTTACTATACAAAAGTGACAACTATTCTAATTATTATGGAACTAATTATACTCTATTTAGATTCTATCCTAAATATACTTTATTTTACGATAAACATATATTTAGTTATAAAATAATCAGCATAGTTTTCACTTTATGATAAAATCCACTATCGTGATTTCACTCAGTGTAAGCTGAAAAATTGAAAAATGAAAAATTGTTCATTTTGTACGTGAATCGATTGTGTAGGTGATACGAAGTTCACCGAGTCACCTAATTGATTAACAAATGTGCATAAATTATGTAAAAAAAAACGTGTATGATTCTCCGTAAATTTCAGAGATGTGGCAAAAATTGGAAACACTGAATTTATGTCGAAACAAGCTGACAACTTTGCCAGTTTCCATCTGCAAGATATCAACTTTGCGACGACTGTACTTGAACGACAACATGTTGGACTTTGAGGGCATCCCGTCGGGAATCGGAAAATTGTCATCTTTGGAAATTTTTTCAGCAGCGAAAAATCATTTGGAAATGATACCAGAGGGCCTGTGCAGGTAAAGTTGACGAATGATTATCGCGTTTCAGAAGCGAAATAAAAATCGTGTATTGCATCTATTATAATAAAAAATAATGACGATCCAGTTAGCTTTAATAACAAAATTATTTATAAGTCATCATTTTTTTTAAATATCGCATTTATTTATTTTGTAAGATAAAATATTTAATACTCACACTTTAATGTTGTCATATTTAAACGTATCATTATTTTGCTCTATATTTTAACAATATTTTATAATGTTATTTATTTTTATGTCTTTAATTAACATATTTTGATATATAATCTATTTTTTCAGTATTTTTATAAACGTTTTTTGAAACAATGACTCGATGTCGGTGACGAGAGTTTATTTCTTGGACACTTACAGGTGTGGATCGTTGAAACAACTGATACTCACTTGCAATCGATTGATAACGCTACCGGACGCTATTCATTTGTTGACGGATTTGGATCGTCTCGATCTCCGAGACAATCCGAACTTGGTGATGCCACCAAAGCCGACCGAGATTCAACGGGGCTCCGGCATTGAATTTTACAACATTGACTTTTCTCTTCAGCATCAGCTACGACTCGCTGGCGCAAAAGTGCCGGCACTTGCCCAAACCGCGAGTGCGTATTTTGATTAATTAATTATTTTCTCTATCGTCTTGTCAACGTAAAAAAAAAAATTACAACGTTACGTTCCAGACAGTAGCAAAGATCCGATAGCGCGAAAAATGAGACTAAGACGAAGACGAGATCAGGAAGAGGCTGATCAAGATCAAGCTAAAATTTTGAAAGTACGATATTTATACGATGTTTTTATTTGTGAGACAAATTTTTTAATTTTTGTTTCACACTTTTATCATTTGAATTCTTTAATTTATAATTTAAATTAGTCAAATTTTTACAGTAATAAATATTGGATTTTACAGGGTATGAAAGATATTGCCACCGAAAAAAATAAGGAAAAGAGTCTCGAAGATACGAAAGCTGCGGAGTCTCTCAAGTGAGTTGACATTTTTTTTTTCATTTTTGTAAAAATTAATTGTTTATGAATCATGATAAAAATAAATGCAAGTCAATTGATTAAATGGTTATCTCGTTTTTACGTGCAGACCAAAGAGATGGGATGAAACTTTGGAAAAACCACCCTTAGATTATTCCGAGATATTTGATCAGGACGCCGGTCGCGTGCCAGGTCTTTCCATTTGGGAGATCGAGAATTTTCTCCCGAATCAGATCGAAGAAGTCGCCCATGGTAAATTTTACGAGGGAGACTGCTACATCGTACTGAAGACTGGGGTCGACGAGAGCGGTTCGCTAATCTGGGCCATTTATTTCTGGATAGGGGAAAAAGCAACGGTAATTATTATCTAAATCACGATACAGTGCGTGTTAATGGCACAGGAATTACGTTAATATATAAATTATTTTAAAAGTTATCACGCCTTGAAGATTTTTTAAAAAATCGAAAGGCCCTCCAAAAGTTGGCAAAATTTTTTGATTTTTTTCTCGATTTTAAGAGTCTATTCAATCAGAAATTTCGTATTCATTGATAAGATAAAAAGTTTAATTTAATTTAATTTATTACTTCAGAATAAATTAATCTAATTTAAAAAAATTGAATATAATTCAATTATTAATTAAATGTAAAAAAAAAGTTGGACAAGCGAGCCTGTGCAGCGATCCACGCTGTAAATTTGCGCAATTTTCTCGGCGCGCAATGTCGTACAATTCGAGAAGAGCAGGGAGACGAATCCGACGAGTTTATAATGCTTTTCGATTCGGATATAACGTACATCGAGGGGGGAAGAACATCCTCAGGTTTTTACACCGTCGAAGATACCGTGAGTTTCTTTTTTTAATTTTATTTAATTTTGAATTCACTTAATATTTATTAAATTAATTGTTTAATAAATTTATTTTATTCATCGTTAAATCAATTTCGTTTAAAAATGAAAGAAAAAATCTTTAAAAAATTAAATTAAGCATGAATTTTAATTTACAAAATATATAAATTGAAAATTAACCAATGAATTCGTTTTAACATTACAGCCTGCCATAATGAGACTGTACCGCGTTCACGCTGCGGGCGCGTCGATACATCTTGAACCCGTGTTCGTGTCGATCGAGAGCCTTGACCCGAATTACGTTTTCGTTCTCGACACCGGCAACAAAATATTCATGTGGTACGGCACGAAAGCGAAGAACACCCTGAAATCAAAATCTCGATTAATGGCCGAGAAGATAAACAAGAACGAGAGGAAAAACAAAGCGGAAATAATTACGGAGATCATGGGAACGGAGACTGAAGATTTTTGGACATGCCTAGGTTCTGAATCCTCTTCTCAAACTATAAAGGTAAGCTTTTTTTTTATTAAACTAAACATTCCAATAGTCGATCACGTTCAACTATTTGCATGTTCAAACGTTTAAGTATTTATGCAATATAAATATTATTTAATATTAACACATGAAATATGGGAATTGAAAGCAGATTTTTTAAAAATGAAAATAAAGTTAAAAAGCTATTTAGTGTTCAACTATTGGAACATTTGCCTTATTTGTCTTTCATTCGAAATACAAATTATTGTAAATTGTTTCTTTAATCTAGGAGCACGTTGATCCAAACTTTACACCGATAGTTCCTCGCCTCTACCAAGTCAGACTCGGTATGGGATATCTGGAACTTCCCCAAGTCGAGGTGCCTTATGGAAAACTCACAAATACTCTTCTTAACAATCGAAACGTTTATATACTGGATTGCTATCTGGATCTTTACGTTTGGTATGACTCGAGTCTATTCGTTACTTCTCACACTAATGAGAAATACTTGTGAAAAAGTGGAGAACATTTTTTTTTCTTTTTTTAAGGTTTGGAAAAAAATCTACGCGCCTGGTGCGAGCTGCGGCAGTAAAACTGTCGCAAGAATTATTTAATATGATCGAGAGACCTCCTTACGCGATGGTGACAAGACTTCAAGAAGGCACCGAATCCCAGGTATTGCTCAACTCAACAAAGCTCGATCGACTTCTTTTATTTTTTCAGAATAAAAACAAACTTTTTGAGAAACAGAATTTTTTAATTTTATTAGTTTAGTTTTTAACAAATCAATCAAACAATTTAATAAATTCATTTGATTCATTAACAAGTAAAAATTCGTATATTATATGACTTTTTTTTCATAAAATTACCAAATTTCTTCACAGATATTCAAGTCCAAATTCACCGGTTGGGACGAAGTGATTGCAGTCGATTTTACGAGGACTGCCGAGTCAGTAGCGAAAACTGGAGCAGACCTGACCAAGTGGGCGAAACAGCAAGATACGAAGGTAATAGATCGAAGCTAATTATAAATAAGCAATGCTTATGAGAAAATTAATTGAAACAATGAAATTAAAAAAAAACAGGCTGACCTGGCAGCACTCTTCATGCCACGTCGACCACAAATGTCAACTTCGGAGGTCGAACAATTGATGACCGAATGGAGCGAAGATTTAGAAGCGATGGAAGCATTCGTGTTGGAAAAACGAAAATTCGTTCGCTTACCCGAGGACGAGCTCGGCCATTTCTACAGCGGGAATTGCTATGTTTTTCTCTGTAGATATTGGGTGGTACGTAGAACGTGTCGTATTCATGATTCTCGTTTTGAGTTCAATTGATCTTTAATTTTTCTTTCAAATTGATACAATTATAGCCATTGGACGTTGCCGAAAATGACGAAGCTGGTGGTGAGGAACAGTACGAGGACGATTTTCATTGTGTCATGTATTTCTGGCAAGGTCGAGACGCGGGAAATATGGGCTGGCTAACGTTCACCTTCGGGTAAATGCATATCTCAATCCAGTCAAATTTATCCAGTTAACATTTATTTTAGAATATACGAGTAATATTTTTTAAACTATTAGAATTTTATACATTTTGTGCATATTGCTTCTAAGTATACTAAAAAAAACTTCAAAGTTATTTATACTCGTACATTAATCACTCATTATTATGATTATTTACGAATATTAACAATAATTACAATTGAACGAATTTTGCTGTACATTTTTTATACTTAATTTGTTATTTTATATTTAACAATTTGTAAGATATCTTGCTGACCTTTTGGATCTAGAATGCAGAAGAAATTCAAATCCATATTCGGCGAAAAATTGGAAGTTGTGAGGACCCACCAGCAGCAGGAGAATTTAAAATTCATGGCGCATTTCAAAAGGAAATTTATCATACATCAGGGAAAGCGAAAACAGCCGAAGCCACCGGGCTCCAATGGAGTGGAATTCTTTCATTTGAGACGAAACGGGAGCGCTTTGTGTACGAGACTCGTGCAGATACAGCCAGATGCGAGCCTGCTGAATTCCGCTTTTTGGCAAGTTATCATTAAATATTTGTTTCGCAATCTTTGGAGAAACTTAGCGCTAATTTTGTCCTCTATCGTCGGTACAGCTACATTCTCAACGTGCCGTTCAACAACGACGACCAAACCGGAATAGTTTACGTTTGGATCGGATCTAAAGCGGACAGCGACGATGTGCGACTGGTGCAGAAAATAGCTGAAGAAATGTTCAACAATGTGAGTCACCGAGGGACATCCGAGTCGTCGATATATTATTTTTATTTTTCAATTTATTTTTTACAAAATAATGCTTCGTTGCAGCCATGGATGAGTCTCCAAGTGCTGAACGAGGGCGAGGAGCCTGACAACTTTTTCTGGGTTGGATTGGGTGGGAAAAAACCTTACGAGACCGACGCCGAGTACATGAATTACACAAGACTTTTCAGATGTTCCAACGAGAAGGGCTACTTCGTTATTAGCGAAAAATGTACAGATTTTTGCCAGGTAAAAATGTTTTCTTTGCTGATTGAGTATCATAAATGAATGCTCGGTCAGAGTATCAAAATTAAAAGATAAATTTTCACTTTTATCCAATACGGTTGGCATAAAGAATAAGAATTGAATGAAAATAATGGATTTTTTTTTAATAGGACGATCTTGCTGACGACGACATTATGATACTGGACAACGGTGAGCAAGTTTTCCTGTGGCTGGGAGCTCGTTGTTCCGAGGTCGAGATAAAGCTCGCCTACAAATCCGCACAAGTTTACATACAGCATTTGAGAGTGAAACAGCCGGAAAAGCAGCGAAAGTTGTTCCTGACGGCAAAGGGCAAAGAATCGCGTCGTTTCACAAAGTGCTTCCATGGTTGGGGAATTCACAAGAAACCGCCGGAATAAGATATATTCCTTGCCCCTCATTAATTTTGCTCATCAAAGATTGGTGCTCCGCCAAAATAGCTTCGACACTCATTTTTTTCTCCCTTTTTTTTAAACCAACCACATAATTTATATTTTTCGACCAAGGGCCAAGAAAAACTGTCTCCCCCGGAGGCTCCTCCCAAAAATCTTGACCCCCTGGTAGGCGTACCTTCGCAGTCGCTCAACTATTATTTATTCTAGTTTTTAATAATAATTTACTCAAAAAGCGGAACGGAAGACATCGCAAACAATGGTGTGCGGAAAAGAACGACGGAGAGGAATTATAGATTGATATTTCCCTCAAGACAACGCAACGTCGCAGATGTAACGGAAAATAATTGATACTGTATTTGTACATAACCACAAGTCTGAACAATTGAACAATGACAAATAAATAATTATTAATATATACAGGTGTGCGATTTTATTTTGTTTTTAAGCACTCGAGCGTAAAAAAAAAGGATAAAAAAACAAAGCTGTGCATTCGCGTTCGCCGCTCCAGAATTCGTTTGGGACGATCGGAGTCATCGGAACGCGATAATTGACGATTCTCGTCGATGGCTAGATTTACTAGACCAGAAAGCATAGTCAGGGAGAAAAAGATTTATTAAACTGGGTGATTTACTGCTAATCGTCGTCGTCGTCGTCGTCGTCGTCCGATGGAACGAAGAGCTCGTTTTCCTCCAGGAAATTGGCCATGTACTTGCTAATCGTCGCTCCTATGAAGAGCCCGATGGCGATTCCGCAGACGACTCCGACAATGCCGAACGGCGCTTTCTGCGGTTCCGGAAGAATCGCTCCCGTCTTGGTGCTCGTCCCGTGACGATGACAGACCTCGGTGCTCTCCGAGACTTTCTTCATCGTCCATACTTCGCCAGGACCGAGCAACCTCCTCGTCCGTTCCAACGTAAATACCGCCCGACTCAGAGCCATCGCTTTTATTATTATTTTTATTTTATTTGTATTATTTTATCGACGCTCCTTCCCGGCTTCGACTATTTTCGTTGCGAACCTCCTCGGCCGAGCTCCGGCTCCGCTCCTTTCCTAAAGTTAGCCGCCCCCCACTACCTTCTCATACTTTCGTCTTTCCTTTTCTCACTTTTCTCAATCAATTCCAGTTTGACAGTCAAAAATAAACAAGGGGGACTGTACCGACGAATTTCGCAATTCGGCGAGCGCGTACGTACTTTCCGCGTTCGCCGTTGGTTTCACACTGCGACAATTGTCGTATGTCGTTATCGCCGATTGTAATGAAACACTGGCAGTGCTGATTGACGGTAGACCGTCCACCTTGGGATAAAAAATGTTTTCTGGGAGGAGCGCGTATTTTTGGGAGTGAAAAGGCAAGTTCCACTTAGCGCCCACAAAGCCTCAGTACCATCCTTATTAAACTGGTTTTGGGTCTTTGTGAACGTTTTGTACGATAAGTGGAACGTGCTCGAAGTTCACGGTCGTGGGCGTAGAACTTCTTCGCGAATCGGATCGCTCCGATTCGCAGGCGCGTCGTAACTTGGGAACGCGATTGGCGAAAAAGACGTCGGTCGACAGTGACACCTGGCGTTTAGCGGACCGCACACGCGTGTGCTGCTGTCGATCGAACGGTGGCCAAATGGCGAATCTGCGTCTGTCAAATTGTCAATGAATAATACGCGGCGACCTGTCACGACAAAAAAGAGAGAGAGAGAAAAGTGAGGCTGCTCACTGACTGTTTATTCCCATTACGAGCGCTCGTTGAGATAAAAAAAAGTGTAAATATTTTTGATTCCTATCGTCCAAAGCGATTTTACTCTGTGTTTTACAGAATATCTGCATAGCAACGTATACGAACATCTTGTAGAGATACCACAGGTCTATGCGGCATGACCGTGTTATGATTATTGTCCGACGACTTATTTTAATCGTGAAAGATTTCAGGTGCGATATCGAAAACGTTGCTAACGATGTCCCGTCGTTACTTTATTACAAAGTAGCAGTTAAAAGCCACGAGTATCGCGTCTATCTGTTTTAATTCATCGAACGAATGATTACATGCAATAAAAATGGACGTCGTCACTACAAGTCTCGAAGCTCTGATACGTGAGTAACGAAAATTTATTTATTTATTTATTTTGTTTTTTTCGTAAATAAAAGACGAGATAGAAAAACTGTTGGCGCGCTTTCAGAAAGAGTGACAAATCCGCAAAATGAGAAACCGGACGTTGCTGCGATCGAGGCATTCTGCGTGATACTGGGGAAGGAATCTCAAGGTGTTCAAGTTGCGAGTAGACTTTTGGCAACTTATGTGCAATCCTCAGTAGAGAAGGAAGCTCTCCAAGCTCTCACTGTAAGTTTTTTTTTTATTCGTACTTGAGCAAACGGAGAATCATGTTCCTTTGGTCGTCGCTCTAAAAATTTGCCATGTCTTTTGCATGCAGTTATTGGACACTTGCATGAAAAGATGCGGGCGTTCCTTCCACGCGGAGATAGGCAAGTTTCGCTTTCTCAATGTAATGATAAAGCTTATATCGCCAAAATATCTCGGTAACGAAACATCGATGAGCGTGCGCCAGAAAATACTTGAACTACTGCATGCGTGGGCAAGGGATTATCCCAAAGAAGTGAAAATCAAAGAAACTTACGAGATGTTGAGGAAACAAGGAATAATAAAGGTGACTCCAATCATGAAATTGGGAAGAAAAGAATTTGAATGAAATAACGAAAGTAAGTTAAAACCAAATAATGGTCAAATTTAATTATGTTGTTATCCTCTTTGGCAACAGGATCCAGTTTCGCCTGTACAAAATATCTCTGATTGCACAAATAAAACAAGTAGAGTAAAAAATTCTATTTTCGAAAATGAGGAGAACACGAAATTTTTGCAAGAACTGCTGAGGAGCAAAGATCCCCTGAATCTGCAACTGGCTAACAAATTGATCAAATCCATGGTGAAAAACGTAAGTAGAAAATTTGAAAAATGTGAAAAAATTCACAGAAGAGTTTATTCCATTTTTTTAAATGATCTTTAGGACGAAATAAGGGTGCAGATGAATCGTCAGAGGAACATGGAATTGGAATCTGTGCACGCTAACGTAAAACTCCTGTTAGAAATGCTAGACTCGTACGATCCCGAGAAAAGTAGTAACGAGGATGT
The DNA here is from genome assembly GCA_030522545.1 of Cremastinae sp. A BG-2022a. Lineage (NCBI taxonomy): Eukaryota > Metazoa > Arthropoda > Insecta > Hymenoptera > Ichneumonidae > Cremastinae sp. A BG-2022a. Next base: position 9,387 of record JAPYYW010000652.1, read on the forward strand.
GGAATTGATGAAAGAACTCTACGACTCTTGCGAGCGTTTGAAGCCAACGATAACGAGGCTTGCTTATGAGAGTCAGAACGATGAGATAATTGGTAAGCGAGTCGCAAATGCACCCTTTCGTCAAGAACAATTTCTCTTAAACGCAAAACGAATTTATCGAATTTACGAAATACAGGCGAAGTGATAGCAGCGAACGAAGAATTGACCAAAGTTTTCGAAAAGTACACATCAATTATGATTCTGGGCCAAGGTAGAAATCATCAGCCTGCCTCGGCAACGAACGCCTCAGCCTCTCTGCTCGATCTTTTCTCGCCAACGGATTCGACCGACGAATCGAACAAAACAAACGTCGAACCTGCTCCGACCGACATGAAATCGGATATGGACGTGCTCAATTGTATATTCAGTAGCCTGGGAACGACTCCCGGCTCGTCACTCGATCCGTCATCATCGAATACCCAACTGACGTCTGCTATGCCGGACACAAACATAATGCACCCTGTCAACGTCTCTTGCATATCAAAGACCAAAGGTTCGTTATCGATTTTTCGCATGAAAGAAAAAAAAAAGAAAACTTATCGTCTTTTCTCATACCTATCTCGCGTATCGACAGAAATACAAAGTTCGGCCACGAGTCTCGACAGCAAGGCAAAGGCTCTGGAAGATCTCAATCAACTAGGTGAATCGTTGCTTAAACAGAGCCTTTCACAAGGTACAACTGGTATTGCTAAAAATAATTTTTCTAACCTGAGGTAAATTATTATTTTGTCGCGATACCCAGCAACGCTTCATCATTTGGATGATTAAAGATTGAAACAATTTCAGCAACTCGTCGAAGGATGCTAGCTTGAGATTAAACTCTGCTTCGATGACGCTCGTTAATTCTCCCTCGTCGAGTACGTTCGTTGAGCGAACGCCGGGCAGCGACTTTACATCGGCTCCCGTTGAATTGATCGACGAAAAAAATGCGTTGTCCATCCGCAAAGAGGTGAAAAAACCGATCTGTGACTTTGGTGATTTGTTGAACAACGACGATGACGCGATGCTCGACGCCTCTTCCTCGCCGTCGTCGTCGCAGAAAGTTGACAGTCGCCCGACGAGCGACAACGATGAAAAACGCACTTCCGTCATCGAATCGTCGAACGCGGAAGGAGAAATCAAACCTTTGACCGACATACACGTTACCATTGACAGTATCAAACCAGGTACTCGATAATGCGGTGCCTAACTTTATTGGCGTGTAAATATATACATATTTTTGTTATAATCAAACAAAATGTCTGGTTATTGCCAGGAACGATACCACCGTTGACTGTGATCGAGGAAAAAAATAGTATTTCTGTAGTTCTTCACTTTGCCAAGGGTAGCCCGCGACCGGACGTAACGGTAATAGTGGTCACGACGATGAGCAAAAACCCAAAACCTTTGAGCGATTATCTCTTTCAAGCGGTTGTACCCAAGGTAACTATCGCGTCTCTTCTTTTTCTTTACTTCTATTGCGACAATCGAACGTGACTGACGATTCACTCGCTTGTTACACTCAGCAATGCAAATGCAGGCTCCAGCCACCTTCTGGGACTGAGTTGCCAGGGCACAATCCGTTTCTGCCTCCCTCGGCGATCACGCAAATAATGCTGATTGCCAATCCACAAAAGGTTATATATCTTAGCATTTTTTTAAAAAAAATCATTTCGTCTCTTCTTAACACTGAATTTCTTCTGTTTTTGTTTAAATTGCAGCATCCGCTATCGCTAAAATTCATGCTGAGCTACACGATGGACGACGAGACATTCACTGAAATGGGACAAGTAGACAAATTACCCACGGTTATTGACTAAAGTCAGATGTTTAATATTATGAATTATATTGTGTTTGTATATCGTGTTGAGCTCAACGGGGATGGAACGTCGAGCGTGAGTGTAGACGTAAAATGAGAGAAATGAGAAAAAATATACGAGTATACCATTCCATCGCGGATAATTCGCTTGTTGGGATCAGTCGCGTCAATCCTCCGCTGTTGCTCATGAAGGAGATGTTATTACTTGATCGCGGAATGCGAGAGCTGTTACTGCTTTTTGATGTCCTTGGTATTCTCTTTCCACAGTGCCAGTCGAAACGTTCCACAGTCTGGCGACGCCGTCCGACGAAGCTTTGTTTGCAATAAATATATATTTTAACGTGCATTACTTGACAGGCTCAACGAGTATAATAAAAGTATTCACCTGTAAATATGTATTGAGAATCGGCACTAAAAGCTGCATCCCAAACCCAGCGCTTTGCTTCGTGTTTCAATACTTGTACCTCCGAAAAATCTGTAGTCTTCCATACCCTGGCAGTCTGGTCAGCAGACGTCGTGACCAAGAGTCTGTTGAGAAGTCTGAACGTCACGAGAAATACGTCATAAGAAAAAAAAAAGTATTTTGGAATCAGTCTCGTACTCACGTTGAGTCTGGACTGAATTTACAACGAAGGGCGTAACGTTTGTGCGCGGTTATTTTATGACGAGGATTCAGTCTCGTAGGTTCTTCACCGATTCCACCAGTGAGAGCCCAGACATAGCAATTTCCTTTGTTATTTACAGCTGCCATGTAAGTACCATCAGGGTCTATCGCTACGTCTTGGATGGAAGCCTCTGCTTCTGGAATCTGTGAAAAAGTAATTCATTTTTCAACACGAATTTTATTTTTTCTCATGAAAAGGGCAAAAACGTTATTCGAGCCATTACCAATTGTTCATTGTGATCCGATCGAAGGTCCCACAAGTGGATTATTCCGCTCTGGTCTCCGATCATCAGTTCCGCCTGATTAGGATGGAGAAAGACACAATTCACAGGAGCAGAGACTTGAAAAACTCTGTGAGGATGGAAACTACTGGACCTGAAAATAAATAAAATTGTGGCAAATTGTTTAAAGTAAAATGAAAAAAGCAAAAAAAATGAAAAACCTGAGATCAAAGAGTCTAGCTGAACAATCTTCGCCACCGGCGTACATCCATTTTCCATCTTCCTAAAATAGAGACAAAGGTGTTAAAGTTAACAAATTTTATTGTAATATGCTGCAACGAGGAGAGAAATATAGGAAATAAATACCTGAAAGCCTAGGCTGGTGACGTTCTTCGAGGCACCGTCGTAATTAATAACAGTATTGGGATTACTTGAGGCAAGATCGTACATAAGAATACTCTGATATCCTGCAGCTGCTATTACATTACGGTCAGGAGTTATATCGAGAGCATTGACTTGCTAAAATTCGAAAAATTCATTTTGTTGACATCCAAGGTTCTTGAGAGAAACAAAAAAAAATTGAATTTTCTCAAAAAATACCGAAATTGAATGCTGGAGGGTTCGTTGACAGACTCCTTTGTTCGCTTGCCATATTTTAATCGTATGATCGTAACCTCCGGTAACGAACAACACTTTTCCATTCGTCGATGATGATCCTTCGACCGTCATTTTTCAACGCTGCTGTATTCTAAATCCTAACCTAACTTCTACTCTTGTGTTTATTCACCACGCACTATTGCTTTATTTTTATCGGCATTTGCAAAACAAAAGCGGCAAAAAATTCATTGAAACTAAAGTAAGTTCAATCGTCAAGGCAAATTCAACTTTAAACAATGAAAATTTTATCTTATGCAGACGAATATTTGGCTAACTTATTTGCAAAATTTTATCCAAATGCACTGTTTGGTTTTTTGATGAAACATTTTTTGTAGGTTATACACAGCGCTTTACAGAAGCTATTGTCCGGAAGTTCAAATTTTATAATTTTACTATGCACTTATCTACCCAATATTCTCCAAAAACTACAATTTGACGAACAAAACCGTATAAATGATGTGAAAAATATAAAAATTGTATTTCACTATTTAATTAAAGAGTTTTAACAAAATACTGTCCGAAAATCATCAAAACTTTCATCTTGAAGCTATACTTTCGAGTCGTTGACTATCTAATTTTTCACTTTCTTTCCTCAGCAATGTTTCATGTATCATTTGTTTTTCACAAATGAAATAAATAAGAAACTATAAAATTAATAGTATTATTTTTTAAATATAATAAGTAACGAAATCTGTGTATTTCACATGACTCCAAAGCACTGAACTATTGACTAGTTACGTATTCACGAAAGTGCTGTATATTTTGAATGAATGGACTCCACTTTTTTTTGTGAACATCCATCAGTATTTCTGATTTCGTAGGTATGTATGTAAAATCAAACTGATCGAAAATATACCTCTTTTTTTCTCAATGTTAAATAAAATTTTAATCTTTATATACTCTTGTGGACGAAAATTTATATCTTATTTTATATTATCAAGTAAACATTGTATTCCATACCAAAATCCCATAATTAAATATCAAACAATTTTGCCAGCTTAAATCTAGAGAAATATTATCCAAAATTTAAAATATTAAATTTAGTACATATAACGTGTATCAATAAGTATTCTAAATTCACTGAATTTTTATGTTATATATATAATATATACGAACAAACCTCATATTTATTCTCTTAAATAAGTGTCTACTTTACAATCTGTTTACATGATACACATATATGATTATTATTAATTACAATAGAATGATTGCTTTTTTTTTCGTTTTCTTCTTTTTTTACAAAATAACATTCCGGTTAGATCGTTATATTGAAGCGAGCTGTGGTTGTTCGACAGATGGAAAAGAAGAGGGAAGCTTAGTGGTGCGTTAGTGATGAAGACCGGCAATTTTTAGCTTTTTTGGATGGCGTATCGCCCTGCCGGTTTCACTGTCCGAGGACTCTGACTCTGTGTCGTTGTAGCCTCCAATTCCTACGGAATCCGATTTCGAAACTTCGCAGGACTCCGCCGCAAAGTTTCCCGTGATCTTGGCTTTTTCTAGCGTGCGTACTTAAAGACACAAATGTTAGATTAATCTTCTGCAGCATTGGATAAGAAATTTTGGTTATTATTTCAAAGTGGGACTCCAAAGCAAGAATGATTAATAATTTTTTTTTATAGAATGATTTAGTGAAACAAGGTAAACATAATTATTTTAGCTCAGGGGAGCTCCGGAGCCCCGCTTTGAAACAAATACCGAATTTTTTTTCATGAACCTACTTTGAGACTCCAGTAAACTGTTTTGCCTTTTAAGGTCGTCTATGTCCTGTTGATGCGAAGAATTTTTGCGTCGCATGAACTGTATGTATTCGGCTGCTTTTTTCAGAATTTGTGCTCTGCTCGCTACTTTTTCACCCTGCAGCGCCGGCACTGTGTCCCTCAGGCTAGAGAAGCTGTCCTTGATGTGATCCCTTCGTTTTCTCTCCAGTGCGTTGTGGTGAGCTCTTTTTTCAGCCTGAAAACGACATTTTTGAATGAATATCCCCAAAATACCTCAAAAGACACATTAATTTAGCACAGAACAAAAACTTGCACTGTCAATATTTTTTTCGCACGACCGATTACTCGCAGTTGAGCAATTATAACCTAAACTCGATTCAGCGAGTCGATTTCAATCGTCAAATCATCCACGAAAAAAGTTTTCCTGAGGATAAACAGTGACAGCGATCATAATTTTTTACCTGTGAGTAATATTGGGTGTTGTTTGAGTGTCTCTGTCTCGAATCCGAGTCGTCTCCTTCCTAGGCCCGCCGAGATGCACGAAAGAGCGAGAGAGACGTGGAAAAAGAAACAAACAATGTAAACGAAGATAAAAGCAGCGAAACACGCAGTAATTGTATCCAAACAATGCCAAAAAAATAAAACCTATCGAACTCACGTCACTTTCGATGTCAATATCGCGGTCATCATCGCTCATTCTTGTTCACTTTTCGTGTATATCACGTGAACGACTGATAATTTTTCTTTATTGTGTTCCTCGGACACCTGCATCAACTGTAAAGATAGTCAATTATACTTTGTTGACGAGCAGTTTGCACCAGACAGGTTTAGCCAACATGGAAGGCCGAATTTGGACGTTGGCAGGTAGCGCCATCTACAAGTTTTCGGGACGTAAGTACTCGATAGATGGCAAAACTACTAAATTCTGAATATTCTCTTTTTATCGAAATTTACTTCACCGAGAGCTGAAAATGCGAGTTTTTACGATGAAACACTTTTTTTTATTATAGTTTTATCATGAATCATAAAAAAATCGTGTAAATAATCTAATTCGATATCATCATCGTATTGCTTTATCGGACAATCAGAATAAAAACTTTTCATTAAATATTTACTGTCATTTAACAAATTTTCTTATTTCACGGTTTATTGAAAAAAAATGTAAAGAATAAAAGCTGTCAAAAAGCAAAATCGTCTTATTATTTTTTGTTTATGTTTATAAGAGCACAGTGTGATTTCGCGCGTTTGATCCGACAGGTGCAGTCATCTCACGCTAAAATTTCGAACTGTCACGCTCTATTTAATCTTCTTACCAATCGAGCAACTCGGTCGATGTGCCCTAAATAAATATATGATCTGCGACGTATTTACTATCATAGTAAATACAATAAAACAACATATATGTACATTAATAACTATTGTACAGTGTACAAAAGAAACAAGAGATTCATTGAAAAGTGTGCTAATACGACGAGAAAGTGCATTCAACATTCTATAGGTATGCTTTTCCAAAACGAAAATGAGCCATACATACATACGTACACACACTCATATATATATATATATATTCTGTATCCATGCAGACTGAAAAAATTTGTATTTTGTAATTTTGATTATTTTCGTTTTTTTAGCGACGAGACGGTACCAGAATGACTTATTGGCGAGATTAATCACGACTTTTCACTCGCACACAGCTGGAATTCGTAACTGACAGACATTTCTCATGTGTATACTCACATACATAAAAACATCAGAATTTAAAGAGCTATAAAAAAAACAGTCCATGCTCCCTTTAAATTTGTCGAAAACACTGATCAGATGTGTTTGAGCAATTGTCACTGCCAATATGGAATGTCCGCTTGTCAAAGAACTGTCAAACTGCCTGAAAGAAAATTCTCGCAGCGGAATAGTCTCCTGCCTAACTCGAATAAAAACGGATGAAAAATGTTCTCAGACTGTACTTGAGAATGGAGGCGTCTGCCTCTTGGTGGAACTTTTGCGATATCGAAATACCAGAGTTATGGACGCTACACTAAGCATTCTGGCAAATGCCTGTCTACTGTCGCATGTCAGAAAAAAGGTTTACCGATTGAATCAATTATACTCCAGTTCAAAGAAATATTGCATTATTTCTATAACTGTATTTTATTTTACCAAATGTTGAAAGTTGCTGATAAAACTTTTATGGTGCAGGTGGAGGGAACAAAAATAGCATCCTATGTTGTCTGGATAGCAAAGAACTTGCAGTCTGGTGAAACCATGCACTGCAGAGCTTGTCGCCTGATGGGAAATTTATCCGAATCCAACAGTCATGCTAGAGCGTTGTGCGAAGCTGGAGCTGTGCAAGCCTTGACAGAGATCTTGAAGTCAAAATCGAATGCTCAGACCCTGGGAATGGCGGTGAGAGCTGTACGAAATATCTGGAGTATTCATGAGGGTGGAAGAGATGAAATTCTGGATGCTGGAACGATAAGAGAGATAACGGGGCTGCTCGTGAGATCAAGGAAAAAAGTTCTCGAGCGCGAAAATGACACGAAATATGCCGATTTGGCGGAATCCTGCTTGAAAGCGATGTACGTTTTTGCTGATTGCACGGATCCTAGGTCGTGCGAACAGATGCGCGGCGACAAGGGCGTTCACGGTTATCGTTGCATCGTCGATTACTGTCGTTCGAGCAATAAAACAGCTATCAAGTGTCTCTACAAACTTTGTCTGTATTCCGGACGTAGACCGGATCTTGGTAATTCAGGGGCGATCGAGTGCCTTCTGGAGGTGCTAGGATCTTGCGAAGACTCGGACTGGAGTTACGATCGTGCGAGTTCCTCGTCCTCGTTCTGGAAAAGTCTCGTCAGTCTGTGCCTCTTCTGTCGCGAAGCAGTAAATCGCGCTAAAATAAGAAGAGGCTCGGGTATAGAAGCGATCCTCTCGCTTCTCACTGAAGTCAAAAACGAGCGTTTCCATCCGATGCTTCTTCACGCTCTCTCTCAATTTGTTTGTGACGATCTCAGCATAGAAATAATGGTGAAGAATGGTCTGGTCGACATACTGGTTGACAAATTGAAAAAGATGGCTGTTCAGAAGAGAAAAAGTGAGAAGAAGGAACTTGATTCTAAAAATGGGAAAAAGAGATCCGCGGATACCTCGCCTTACAGACGATCGTCAGATTTCAAGCTCTACAAACCAAGTTATCAGTACGGAATGTAATGATATTTTTTTCCTAAACGAATTCGCGTTTACTCACTTTTCTTATGCATCAAAATATTTATAATATTTTTGCAATATTTCCTCGTAGATTCAGTCTGGATTATCCTCGAGAAAATTGGAGTCCCGGTGGCACGAGTACGTCTTATTCTTCGCCACCGAGTACTCCGCCTTTGCTCCGCGAGACGGGTTCCGATTTAGATGAAAACGCTGACGATAACTACAGTCCGATTTGCAGTGACACCGAATGGATCGAGAACGAAGATTCAACAGGTACGAACGAATACATTTATCTTGATTATTTAAGTATATATTGAAATAAATATGACTTTCTGTAGATATTCAGAACGACGGAGAGCTCTCTTCGAGAAATCGAAACGGCGGAGGCAGAGACGACGATAATGATGATGAAGACGATTTCATGAAAGCTGACGATAACTTCGACGAAAATTATCAAGAGGACAACGAGGAGGAACAAGAAATTTCCAGTACACTGGTCTTACTCAATATGTTAAGCTGTTCGAGCGTGCCAATAGAGAGACTTTCGGACGCGACCACGATTCAAGCTATTGCTGGCTACATAGCATCAGCCAAGAACAACAGGGCGTCTGTCATTTTAACTAGAATAATAAGGTATCCACATAAAAAAAACAAAACCTATCTCGCCATAAAATAGTCAATTGTATATTAATTTTATTTTTTGTAGACATCGGGCTTACTTCGTGCCTCTATTGCTACAAGGCTTCGTATTCGAAGCTCAAACGCTCTATGGTTCGGAACGTTACACGCGAGCACTCTGCGATGTGTCAAGCACCGGCGGTGCTTTTGGAGACATGGCGACTTTGCTCTTACGTGGTGAAGATTCTCAGAAGTTGATGGTGGCTATATCGATACCTTACATTATAAAGAGTCGCGAAAAATTGCGAACTTTGCTGTGCAATCATGGTGGACTCGATCTGATATTCAACGTTGCCCAAGACGCGACAAATCCGATGTACGAAGACGCCGTATTGGCGATTTGCAAGTTGGCGGCGTCGATGGATGTCGCATCACCGCAGACAACCTCGATTGACGAAATCGAGGAGCAAGAAATGGAAAATGAAATCAATGATTTTACGGTTGACGGAGAAACAAATTCCGATGACGATGTCATTTTTGAACTCGACAACGGAAGCACTTTGCGAACGAGGAGAAGTATTATTTGCGAAAAGTCCAATTTTTTTTCGGCCATGTTGGAAGGTAGTTTTCTGGAATCAAGACAAAATCATGTCAGATTAAAAGAAGCGACGAAGGACGGTTTATCAACGCTGCTGCTCGCGACGAGAGGGGATTACTCCTCGTGCAAAGATAACATCGAAGCAACCCTCGATGCTGTCATTCTCGCTGACAAATTCCTCATGACCGATGTTTCCGATCGTCTTACGGAAATTTCGATAAAACGTGTCAATCACGAGAACATCTGTCGGGCCTGGAACTGGTCGAGATTGCATTCTTGTCAAGAATTTCGAGACTGCTGCGTCAAAATTTTCCTTGCTTCGGGCATGTCAAGATCTCACAGACTACGAGCTTTTCGAGATTTTCACGAAACATCGTTTTTCCATGAATTCATCGATGATGTCAGAGATATAATATCGCAATCACTCGCTTGGCCAACAATTTAGAAATACTATATTGAAGTACTAAAGTAATAGAAAACTTGTGTTCATATAAATTGAATATTTGCTATGTTTTTTCCTGCCGTTTCTTACGGAGTCTAAAACGGAGAAAATAAGATTAGAGAGGGAGAGAGCTAGGGTTGTAAAGAGAAAAACTTTTTAAAGTAATTGTATAAACAATGTTAAATTATCTATATTGTTAATTTTTTATTCTCCAGGTACACGATTGTTTTAATTGTGCTGGAAATGCTTCCTCAATACAAGAGCATAATAATTTGTAAATATCAGTAAAGCGATAATCATAGTCAAACGAGCTTCTTCATCTTTACATTATTTTGCATTTGAAACTTATAATCGTGGAAGATTAGTTTCAATTTTGAAAATATAATGTTATACATATAAAGCAGAATTTTCGAAAATGTAAAAGTGATGAATGATCAACGATATTATTGAAGATTTTGCGTAAATAAAAATTCATTTGTATCTCAAGCATTGAAATCGAATAAAAAATCTTATCGAAAAGTTTATACAACCAAAGATGATTTACCAAAAAATCCATTTTAAATGAAAAAAAAAATCGAACTTTAGATTTTTATTTCAAACATCGGACATTATCTTTTGTGCAATTTGAGTCTTATCGGTTTGGATGGAACTGCTATCAAGTGCAATATCATTTCTATCTCAGCAGCATTTTGGCATTCGATTTGAAAATTTTTGACGATCTGAAAAAAAAGCATTGAAAAAATACGTATTTGCAAATTTTATTCAATGCAAGAAATATGTACATTTTTTTTAATTACCTGACTAAGTGTAAGGATAATTTGGGTTTCAGCCAATTTACGACCGACGCAGCTTCGAGCTCCTAAGGCAAATGGAAGACTCCCATGAGGATTAATGATTTTCTCGTAGTTACCGGCCTGATTTCTCATCCATCGTTCGGGATAAAAATCATCAGGATTCGGAAAGTTTTGTGGATCCCTTCCGCTTGAGTACAACGACATGATCATGAGTTCCTGTGAGTAGTTATGCATTTTTCAAGGTTTTTATTTATTTTCTTGCTCAACTTGATCTTTATAAAGAACATTATATTTAATATGTATTTCATTTGTATAATTTAATCTTGAACAAATGGAATACTTACTCCTTTCGGGACACAGTGCCCAGCTATAGTTGCGTCCTCGGGCAAAAATCTTGTGAGAAAAGGGGCTGTTGGATACAATCTGAGAGACTCTTTGAATATTGACCTTACGTAATTGTCGGTCATTATTTCATCCTCATTGAGATCTTTTACTCTTTCATAAAGTTTTTTCTGGACTCTTGAATTTTTTGCCAAATTCAGAAGCGACCATTGCATAGAAAAGGCCGTCTACTGGATTTAATTGAATGAGCAATTTTTTTCCACAACAAAAGTAATAGAAAAAACTTGAGAAAATTTTGAGATAGTTTACCGTGTCGCCAGCTGCAATTACCAGATCCGTGACGATTCTTGTTAGATCCTTTTCGTTCGTTATTCCTTCCTTCGTCATGAGATTGAGTAGACCGTCGCCTTGAAGGCTCAGCATCGCCGGCACTATCGAGTGCACAGAACCGAGCGCTTTGTCCGCAACTTGGCAAAACTCACGCCAAACCGGCAATTTGAACTTTATCGCGTATTTCACAGGCATCAGAGACAACTTTGCACTTAGAGAAAAAATACGATGAAGTATCCTTGCAAGTTTTATCGTTTCTTCACTAACCCGTGGCTTGTACGTCTTCCAGGAAGATCCAACGAGCGTTGCCAACATAACTACGAATTATTTTGATGAGGTAAGAAATCTCGACACCGAACGTCGAGACGTTTGCGAGCATTAATTTGTTTTTTTTTCTAATAATCTTTTTATTATTATTTTATTTGTTACCTTCGATCGACCATCGATAGAGTCTCGTCTCCAGTCCTTCTATCGTTTTCGATTCGTCGGCGAAACTTTCCCACTCGTCGACGAGATCTCTCGCTGCCTCGTAACATCTCGGTACCATTATATTTCCTGGATTCGGTACGAGCATGACTTTATTCATTATTCTGCGAAAGTGTAGCCATTCGTCTCCATCCCTGTAAATGCAAGGATGCGAAAGTAAAAAATGTCTTTTGAAACAAAATGGTAAAAAATGAAGACGTGAAGAAAAAGTTCGCAGGGGTAAGGGCTCACATAAAGAGCAAACCGCGAGGACAATCGCGCAGTTTGTTGTAAAAGTGCCAGGCTTCTGGCAAAAAGTGCATCGGCGTTGGACCCTCGAGGCGAAATATTTTACGAAATTCGTCCGGCGAGTTGAGAAAAATGAGCTCGACGGGTCCGATCTTATCTCGAAATATCGGCCCGAGCTCGCGATGCTTCTTGTCTACATATTCGTGAAGTTTTGTCGCGCGATCTGTCTTAACGAGCGACACGACGGATTCCAGAATTCCAGGTATCCATGGATTCTTATTGGCCCTTGGAATACCTTCTTCAACATTTATCGATGAAGAAAACATTTTCACGAAATTTTCGCATCTCTTCCTATCTGTTTTTTCGCACTTCTTCCCTTCATTTATAAATATTGACAAAAATCGTGTGAATGAGGATTCCTTGCCACCGCTTCTCGTTCTCAATACTTGAATATCCGAGATCCTCATTATTCGTTTTCCCAAATCGATCGACGAACACACACTGGAAATAAAAAAGATTTTTAATTTATAAAAATTTGTATACAATATTTAGCGAGAGGAAAGAAGCGAAACGGGAAGAAGAAATATTTTATAGTAACCCTTTAATTGTGATTTCTTTTCAAGACCAAGAAAGATTGCTCCTTCAAGTTTTTGAGACTTGTAGCACTCTCTAGAAAACACCAAATAGACATTTCTATCCTGAAGTTCAAGAATGCTGGTTAAGCTGTTTTTCCCCTACTCCTCACCCCCCCTCTATCTCTCACTCTCTTCGTTTTTTCCTCATGTGAGATTGTAGTGGGAGATTTCTCACTCTACTCGTTCATTCAACTTATGCATTCAAGACTGTGCACTAATAATTCTCAACCCTCTTTTTCAGCATCATCTTTTATTAAACGAAACACGTATAAGTGAGAGAAAGAGAAACGGAGAGGGAGAGGAAGAAAGAGAGATGTAAAGGCGAACGCGAATTCTCTTCTTCTCGGTCTCTTCGTTCCTCTCTCTCTCTCCCTCTCTTCTCCGATCCGATAAAGAGATAAATTAAATATACGCACGTCATTGCTATCTCTCTCCGTTTTCCTCCCTTTCCTCACCTCTAGCTCACTCCCTCGCTCTCTCGTGTCTACGCGACGAAATAAAAGTTACAATTTATTCCTTCTCCGCCGTCTTTTTTGCCAATCTTTTCGATTATTTAACATTTTCGAGATTTGAATTTCTAAAATGATTTACGAATTCGAGAATACAAAATTTCTCTTTCACGGGTTTATAGACCTCGCTATTTTCATGACCAGCGATGTCCTATTTTTTTCAGAGCTATTAACGTGTTTCGGCACTAAATCAACAGTAATCAGAATTCGTTGAAATTTTTAAATACTTGTTCTTCAATATGAAATACATAAATATCATTTTTCATATATTTATTCACATAGTTGTGAAGCAAATAAACAGTTATGTTAATTTTTTTTGGACAAACGTAGCGACAGGCTTCAGAGGTCAGAACAGAACTTTATCATTGAATTATTCAAGAACCGAGTAGACGAACATTTATGAAAAGTTTGCCTTGTATTATTAAGTAATAAAAAACGTCGCCAATTTTGATAAAAATTTTTATCACCTCTCGTTTCCAGAAACAAAAATGTTTTACTCATATCTTTCTTTGCTTTTTCGCATATATTTCGAAACACCTTAAATATCGATATATTTTGTAACTCTTCGACACTCCGTGATTTGGCAACAAGTACTTTCATTTTTACGAATTTTGGAATTCGCATTCTTTTTTTTGATTACTTTTTTTGCATCCGTAGCCTAAAAAGTAAATATATGGCTTAAAAAGAAATTGCACGCTTGCCTCTAGTATGCTGAGCAAAATTGGATTTTATACATATGAAAATTTACCTCAAAATCGAAACAGAACAGTCGTCTGCTCCAAATGCTTCACTCGAAACAGGAAATTTGCTGTAAACTCAGTGCTATTATGTGGACAGAAAGAATCTGCTTCGTTTCGAAACCTCATCCGAGTCGCCGATTTGACTTTGCATTCTGGAAAGTAAAAATAGTTTGATGTCTCTTGTAAAAATAGTGTTGATATTTATCAAGTTTGTTGATACCTATTAATATTTTCTAGAAACTCCATTGAATGAATTTCAATACAAGAATGAGACGTTAAAGCACCGTAAACTTTTGGGTGTTTCTTTATCTTAACATTTGTCGCATAAATTACTGATCCTTTCTCAGCGTTAAAATCTCTTGCTGTTTCTCCCCAAAGCAGTAAAATCAGCTGTAAAAAAATAATTGCGAAATCAGAATTATTTGAGTATAAATTGCTAGAAAATTTTTTATCTAAGCATTTATTTTACCACTTCGCCTTTGCTGTCCACTATTTCTATTATCCTTGCGTGATCGTAACAATGTTGATTCTCGATTATTTTTGCTTCGTTTTGTTCTCGTAAAACACCGATTATGTCTGTTAGGAAAAACAAGGATTTAAAAAATCGATATTCAGTCGAAATAAGATTTAAAAAAGAAACAAAAATCTCACTAAATTTTTCGCCGTGCTCCAGGCTTTCAAACGAAGTCACCGCGGTATTGGTTATATTTTTAAGGATTTTCATCTTTTGCCAATTTTGTAAGCTTAACGAAAATAAAATATAAAAATAAAACTGATCGATGGTGCAAAAAGAACCGAATAAAAAATAGAATATTTTAATCAAGGAGTTCCAACATTACCTCTCTGCTGCGTCAGTCTTTGGTTCAATTTCCATGCGACTATTGATTCGAGTAGTTAGATTTTTTGTATTGTTTCCAGGATGCATGCAAACATAGACTCGGTGAAAAGCTATTATACTGCCAACTGGACTTTTGAAAGTTTTCGCCATTTCTCGCCATATCGTAACTATAATCTGTATTGTAAATTTGTAAAAATTATGTACGCGATAAATCGCCAATTATCGATTTTAATAAAAACATTTTACCTCCATCTCACTCTCATCTATTATCTTCAAATCACGATTTATCATTTGTCGATCGCTTGAAGTAAAAATCTCTATGGGCCCTACTTCGGTAATTATTCCGGTTATGTCTGAAAATATGTTTGATCAATATGTACATTTTTTAATATTATATATAGTTATTAAAAAAAACTAACCAACGCATGCAGAAGGCTCAATTTTTTCAATTACATCCTTTACGAAGAGTCTCGTATTATTAATCGTTTCACTTGATTCGTTTGAACTTTCAAGCAAAGTCAAAGGACTGAGCAAAGTAGGGGACAGTTCTTGAAGGGAATAAACTTCCCACCAATCTTTCAGTCTTGAAAATTGCAAAATAAAAATAATTAAATAAAGCTATATGTACAATAAAAGAAACAAATCTGAATTACACAGATTTTGAACTACCTTTTAGCTTCATCGGTCTGCGGATCAATTTCTATTCTGCTTTTGATGTGAAAAGTAAGGTTTTTTATATTCGTTTTAGGTCGAAAACGAACAGCGACTTCACTAAAGGCAACTACACTTCCAACTGAAGATTTAAAATCTTCAGCCATTTTTCGCCATATTGTAACTGCAATCTGTATTAAAAATTGGTTACATTTTTATACGAAGAAGATTATTATTTTTTGTTACTTCAACGAACATTTTTACCTTCGTCTCACTCTCATCTATTATTTTTAAATCACGGTTTATCATTTGTTGACTGCCATGATTGAATATTTGTAAGTCTCCTATTTGGGTAATTATGCCCATTACATCTGCAATCAAAGTTTATCCAATCTATACATTTCAAAATAAAGATAAATGCATACAATTATGCAATAAAAATTAACCAATATTTTCTTGAGGTTCGACTCTTTCTATCACATCCTTTATAGTAAGTTTTGTTTTAAGATTTTTATTTGCTTCTTGATACTCTCGAATCTCTGCACCAAAATTTTTTTTTTGCTCCACATATTCGGATGGATCTGACTGAGTAACCAAGCTATAGGATGTTCCTTGACGAGAGTACTGTTCCCACCAATCTCTCAATCTTTAACAAAACAATTAATAATGCTAAAAAAGAGGACTGAAAAAATTTGGTAACTTTCTTTTTAGGAAATATAAATTTACTTTTTAGCTTCGTTGGTCTTGGGATCAATTTCTATTTTGCTTTTGGTGTGAAAAGTTAAATTTTTAATATTTGTTTTAGGTCGAAGACGAACTGCAACTTCATTGAAGGCTACGACACTTCCGACTGGAGATTTGAAATTTTCAGCCGTTTCTCGCCATATCGTTACTGCAATCTGTTTTAAAGATGGTAAAATTTTTATCCTCAGAGAATCATTAATTTTTGTATGTAATGAAAAATTTTACCTCCATCTCACTCTCATCTATTATTTTTAAATCACGGTTTATCATCTGTTGATTGCCATGATTAAATACTTGTAAGTCTCCTACTTTGGTAATTATGCCCATTACATCTACAATCAAAATTTATCCAACTATACATTTCATATTGGAGATATATACATATAATTATACTATAAAAACTAACCAATATTTTTTTGAGGCTCAATTTTTTGTATCACATCCTTTATAGAAAGTATTGTTTTGAGATTCTTTTTTGATTCTTGGTACTCTTGAGATTTTCCACTTCTGGATGAATCCAATGGAGTAACCAAGCTATGAGATGTTCCCTGATGAGAGTATTGTTCCCACCAATCCTTTAATCTTAATGAAAACAGAATTTAAGAATAAAACTAATAGTTCTAAATATATTTGGTAAACTTTTGTTTACCAGATTTTAAGAATAAAACTGAATATATTTGGTAAACTTCTGATCAGAGGGAATAAAATTACCTCCTGGCTGTATCAGTCTTGACATCAATCTCTATTTTGCTATTGATTTGAAAAGTTACATTTTTTATATTTGTTCCTGGTCGAAGACGGACGACAACTTTACTGAAAGCCATTACACTTCCAACTGGAGATTTGAAATCTCTAGCCATTTCTCGCCATATAGTTACTGTAATCTGTTTTAAAATTTGGTAAAATTTTTGTATTCAAAGAATCATGGATTTTGGGGCTCTAATAAAAAATTTTACCTCCATCTCACTCTCATCCATTATTTTTAAATCACGATTCATCAATTTTTGATCACCATGATTAATTACTTGTACATTTCCAACTTTGGTAAGTATACCAATTATATCTGAAATGAAAGTTTATCCAATGTCTAAAATACTAATTTTAAATATATGCTATTTTTAAATAAGAACTAACCAACACATTTTTCTGGCTCAATTTTTTCTATCACATCCCTTATTAGTACTCTCGTATCACAATTATTTCCCACTTCGTCAGCATTTTCCGGTTCTTCAATCTTGATTGTACGCATACTATTTTTTATACACAACTCATATATTGTTTTTGCCGGGTCATACTGGTTAAATATTTCAACAGCAGCCCGCTCGACAATCAAAATAGCTCCAACCTTGATAAAAATATTTTATTTTATTGATGTAATAAAACTACAACGGTCTATTAAAAAATTTGGCCATATACATTTATTTCATCAAAAGCAATCTCTTGAAATTCCTTGAGATAGAATTTCCTCAAAAATTACACAAATCTTTTTAGCATCATGCTAAAGTGTAGATAAAAATGTATTACATGGTAATTGAGATATTGATTCAAAAAAATTGCATCTTTTCAACATTAGCTCCCATGGAAGTTTTAAAAAGTGATGATTCAAACAATTCATATTTAGATTTGTAAATGATAGAACTTTGTAAAATTTTACACACGTTTTCACAAGACATTCAAAAAAATATGTGCAAATTTGCAGAAAAATCTGTCTCCAATTTTGCGGTCGGACTATCTTAACTCAGAAATAAAGATTTATGAAGAAAGACGTAAAAAATAATTACCGTGAACATTTTTTCAAATTTCGGCCCTCTGGGTCCATAAATTTTTCCTCTTATCTCTCCGCTTGAATCTCTCAAGACGAAGTTTGAATAACGCGTACCAATTTTTGTCGGCATCCACGAGGACACCGAGGTGATTTGCCCTTTTATCGGACGACTGTAGCAAAATAACATTTTTCAGAGCTTCTCTCATTGTTTTCAAACAAGCTATTTTTTTTAATAAACATTTTTTCTTATTTAGTATTACCATCTCTGAGTTTCCGTGAGGGAAGCTATCGGTGTGTACATGTCTTCTTCTTCGGCTTTTCGCATAACGATGGTAAACAAAAAATATCATTTGCGCGGTCGCGGGTGCTCGCGACGAACTCGTAAACTCGATTGTCAACTCGGAGCGCGTTCGACTTGCGTCCGTGGAGTTCACGATCGTGGTCGAGCACGTTTTTTTGACGCTTTTCGTTGGACGTAAACTCGTTCCATAACCAGCGCCACGACTGCCACGAGCTTCGCGGTCGCATGTGGAACACGCCCTCGGAGCGCGTTCGACTTGCGTTCGTGGAGTTCACGGTCGTGGTCGAGCACGTTTTTTTGACGCTTTTCGTTGGACGTAAACCCGTTCCATAACCAGCGCCACGACTGCCACGAGCTTCGCGGTCGCATGTGGAACACGCCCTCGGAGCGCGTTCGACTTGTGTCCGTAGAGTTCACAGTCGTCGTCGAGCACGTTTTTTTGACGCTTTTCGTTGGACGTAAACCCGTTCCATTACCGGCGCCACGACTGCCACGAGCTCCGCGGACGCAAGTCGAACGCGCCCTCGATCGAGTCACTGCAGTACAGTGGCGCTAATAACGGATATTATGAGAACCAGCTCACAAATCGTTTATTTTTCACTATTGCTTGACTACGGGTAACGTCGTTCTCTTTATTGAATGAACTTCGCGCTCTCTCTCCAATCTCGTTTTCTTTTTACTCTTCATCGGTAACAATTTTTTGCATTCTTTTTATTATCTTCAAAGAATTAATGAACGGTCATTATCTTTTATTAACTTTTTTTCTTTCACATGACATCTCGCTATCTTGCGACAGAATGTACGTTTCAAATGTATTTTTAGTTACACTTTTTCGTGCCATGACGTATATTTCGAAATAACGAAGTGGAACACGAATTATAATTTTCCATATATATTACGAAAATCATCGTACAAGTTTATCAATTTTATCTCATGAAATATTGAAAAGGTGACGTTCGTATGTCAGCGTACACATTCACATAATATATATATATATAAATTAGTTGTTTTTTTAATAATAATACTAAATGCGTTTAACAGCCGCAATCGATGGGAATTAAATTTTGTACATTATTTTATCGTTAAATAGCGCGTTACTCTTCGAATGAGGTTTAAGTCGATAAATGGAAGATTTGTCTTTTTTCACGGCATATCGCCAACTTCCTCGATGGCCGATATGAGATTGTCCAGTCCGAGTAAAAATCCTTCCTCGTGATTTCCCTCTTTCCAGGATGCTCGGTGTGTCAAAATCTGGCCATCCGGTACTTCGTAAGTTTTGGCAAAATCGATCAGCCATACGCCAACTTTTTCTTCGTCGTAGATCATAAAAATACTGCTCCCAATTACCTGTTGAACAGAAAAAAAAACGAAAATCCATTATACGTGGGTCGATGACGAGATAGAATAGAAAATGTTTTTTTTTTGGATAGAGAATAATGTACCTCGTGAGTCTGGAAGTATTTGGAATTCTCTACTTTTCGTCTAATCTCGCACAAGCGTTCAAGCAGTCTTTTTCTCGTTTTCACGGAATCCCCGAGGAAAAGTTTCATCGTTTTGAGAACTTGAAGATGAGATTTGACAGTCTTGAGATCAGTTATAGGCGGAGCACCCGGCAACTTCATGGCTTCTATGCGGAAGCCGTGGCTGCAAGTCGAGCTTTGCTGTTCGCGAAACTGCATGTAACGCAATTTCGTAACGGCCTTTTTCTCGTGCTCGAGACTCGTCGGAGCGTTCGGATCTACCGCGATCATTTTCGCGTAGAGATCAGATCTTTCGGTCGTTTTTGAAACCTCCGACTCGAGAAACGTTCTCGTTCCCAATTTAATGTCCATCACGTGAGGATCATTGAAGCCAAAGAGAAGATCTTGAAGCTCGATGAAAGTCTCTCCCCGGTACTCGACTTCCCGGTAATATCGTGGAATACAATCTCTCATCTGATAATCTTTGGACAAGGTCTCGTAAACCATTCTCTCCGTGTTCTCGTCACCTCCCGTTCTCCTTTTCCAAACGGTCCCTGGACCAGCTGGAGCAAAACCATCCGGATGACCCGATAACTGGAACCAGGACTTGAGACGATTTTTCAGTAGGACATCGCTGGCAGGTGCAGTCAATTCGAGGGCATTCTGTGAGTCGATAAAATACAAGGCGAATAAAATAATAATTCGGTAAAACAAAGTAAGAGAAAAATAAAAAAAATGAACCAAAATAGAACTAACCAGTGCAAGATACTTGAGAGACAAGTCTTCCTCCGGTCTTGTGGCATCAGACAGAATATTGGGAAATTGTTTGATCGTCGAATTGACTAAAGTGGAAGTTGCATTTCCAATATTGCTCAAATTGTCCATGCACATTTTCGAAGACATCAATTTTTCGTTGTATAAGCATTCTCCGTTGATTTCCGTCTCAGAGGATTTTCTCTTTTGTTGCAGCATAGCGGATCCTGATAGCTTTGTTGATGACTCACACTCTTCTTCGTCCTCAACCTTTTCGTCATTCTCATCCTCTTGTTGCTTCTTACGAGATACAATTATTTTCTTCTGCACCCTTCGGGGTGATCTTGGCTTTGCTTCTTTTCTGTTGCTCTTGCTGTTATTTGCTTGCTGTAACAGAAAAAAAAATTCATTGTGTCAATTTTCCCATCTAATATTTCTCATTTGTCATCATACACATTTTTTAAGTGAAAATGAAAAAATTTTTTTAAAGTTTTTCAATTTTCAATTAATTTTTAATCATGATAAAAAAAATTTAATGTTCCTTTCTCTTTTATTTCACTTATTTTTTAATCAAACCATCAATCTCGTATAAAGAAAAAAATAAAAAATAAATAACACCGCACGCGTTGCGAATCTCGTAAATCTAAATGTAACTTTTCGCGGCTCTGTGTCGGAAGTATATTTTTTTTGTGTACACAGTTAACGACTGATTACGATTTATAGCGATACGCGAGAATTTGTAGATACACAATTCTCATAAGGGAGATTATAGAAAGAAAAGTAAGATAGTCAAAAAAATTCATTTATTTTATGGTTTTTAAAAATGTTTCATGATAGGCGACACGCGTCTCGCCTGACTTTCGATTACTTTACAGTTATATGAATGTACACGCGGGTAAAAAAAATTTTCAAGCGTCAACGTATATTTGTACGCGAAGCATTACGACCGTCGACGAAACTAGTTGTGTCAGATGTATCGAATAATTCATCGCAAGACGTGTAGTACACAATAGAAAATGTATTTGACTGTTCTGAAATGTACGACATAAAAAAAAAATATTTCGCAGCATATGACGCTATAAATTTTGATAAATGATCATTTGAAAAAAATTTTTTTTCCCTCTTCAAATTAATCTTCTTTTTTTTCCATTAACTTGGTAGCAATTTTTAATATTTTGTCGAATTAATGGCACTTTTGTAACGCACGTGTCGTGGAAATAGAATGGCCAAGGCTGTTTGGAATTTACTCCGAGAGTGTGATATTTTAAAACGAGTATGATACATTTTTTTTTCCCGTTTGGGAACGAGGACAAGATTTTTCACGTTGGAGGATAAAGGTAACATTAATCTCCGACCTCCCTTGCATAATTCAAAGAGATATTCTTCTTCCGTTCCATATTTTCTCTCTTTTTCTTCATTTTATATTTAGAATGATTTTTCATAAATTTACGAATTTACGATAAATTGAATTTTATTAATAAATTTAATTCGAATTTATCATATTTTATTCATGGAACGAAATGCTGTTGTCACAAAAAAAATAGGTGTTTCATTTTAATTCTATTTTCTGACGTTTGGAGGCGCGTCGAGTTACAAAACAAAGGCAAAAGGGGTGTTATCAATCGAATGTTTTTCTTCGCGAGGAAACGAGATGCCGAGGTATTGCCTTTCAAATTGTGTAATGTGTTTTCGAAGATTGTATCATCGTTTTTTTTTCTCAATCATTGTCGAGTCTGTTCGCGGTACATTATTTACGTTCGCGACAATAGCCGTAATCGAGCAGTTTATTTTTTCAAACGAGTGCACTTCCGAATGAAAGCAATGGACGGCATAAGCCGCAAAATTGATAAATTTATACTCGCGGCGTAAGTTTAACCAGGAAATTTCTTCCTCCGACAGATCACAATATTTTTGCATCGACGCGACTTTTTCTCTTCCTCTCTCGGGGTCCGCTCAGCCGCTCACGCACACTCGCCCGTGTGTCATTTTTTCATTATAAAGCACGTAAGCCCGATAATCGTTTTTTTTTTAAGCGGAACAGTGTTATTGCTTCATAATGAGCGTTCGTTAACCGCTACGTCTCTCCTCTTTTATTCACTATTTTTTTGCCTCAGCTCATCAGTCATGTTACTTTTTTTTTGCACAACCCCACGATCTAAAAGTCAATTCTTTTTCTCCTGGAGTCAATTTGGAAATATTAATGACGCGTTCGATACGCCGATATACTGTATGACGAGAGTTTCACGGAAAAAAAAATATGCCGGATAATAACTCAATCGTGCAATCGATTTTCTCATCGTAGACAGAGAAAATCGTTTGTACTTTTATTCGGCACGTATTTCGCTTCGCCAAGCGACGAAGGTAGGCGCGGTCGAGCTTTTAATTGAAAATTGAAACGAGGAAAAACAATGATGCCATAAAACTCGCGATCGTGGCGATCCAATTATAGCGTGAAAATATATGTGTGCGCTTCGAACGCGTTTTCATGCGGGCCGTGGAAAAGTGTGCGGGTTGGCGTCTGACCGATAACCGATAAGCCGGCCTGCGCGCGTAAGCCAGCCTGGAAACAAAACTACTACGGTGTGAAACGAGCTCCCCCCAATTTTTTTCTTCTCTCTTCGCTCTCGCGCCACTTTTAGCATCCCGAGTTGAGCTTGGAAGAACAATAAAAAGCGGGAATAATCGAAAGTAATTGCTGAACGGAGCGTGACGGACTTTTGACACCATTTTGTTAACGTCCGATGACTCACGAAACTTCATTTCGCTTTTATATTCCCTTTGCCGCGGGAGCAGAATTGGCGTCTCGACGGTCTCGCTTCCGAAGTACAACTGCACCGAAATTCGAGACTAGAAGCGAACACGGGGTTTCCGGGGGGTGAACACTGGTCGAAATCTCCACCGTGCCGGCTTAGAAATACTATTTGAGGTTATATACGTTGAGCGAACGCTCGAGCTCGACAACTATCGAGAGTATCGAGTCTCTAATGCGCGTTAACGACCTCGTGTGTAATTCAAGAACGTTGATTTCGTTGACAAACGGTTACATTCCAATGTACAAACACACGCCTGTTTACCTCTCGCGCGTATTTTATTTCGTATTCTCCGTGAGTATAGACAAAACCGCCGTTGATGAATCAAATCCCGATATTTAACACCGTATGAGGTTATTGGGCCAGACACGGAGAAACTTGCGAAAAAATTTGTATGCCGATGACAAAATTGTCTGCTGAGGAAATCGAGAGAAAAAAATAGAGAGAGAGAGAGAAAGGCAGAAAAAGAAAACAATTCGAGGTGTTTTCCTTGATGCAGCGATCGACGACTTCCTCTCCCTCTTCCTTCTCCAAGAATTTTCATCGGTATGCTTGTGACTGTTGATACTTTTTAAACTATACGTGGCTGCACGCATCGTGTATTATATATAGCGTTAAATCGAGAGTAGCCGTTTTGTCTGGTCTGGCAGACTGATGGCTCGCAGTGAGAAACTTGGGTCGTTCGTTGACCTAAAATACACGTTACACGTATGTAAATCCACGTATTTAAACTTTCCGAGGTGAAAGCGCAGAAAACTTGTCGTTTTCATTGATTTTACTGAACCATTGTTAATGCCGATATATCGAATAGATAGATGAAAACGATTGCGTCCTTCTTTCCGATTTAAATTTCAAAATTTCGATGTTTACGGAATACGCAAATAGTGTCGTCTACCGACGTTTTCAACGCTACAACGCGTGACCGAGGATCTTCTTTTTTTTTTATTTCCGACATGCAGAATATACAAGGAACAACAGAACGAAAACTGTTACCTCCGTCGTGCTCTTCAAAATTTTCAGTATGGCTAAAAGTATCCTAGAAAGATAAAGCCCAGACTGACGAACTTTTCGTGGAATTTAGAGAGAGAGAGAGAGAGAAACAAAACAATAAGGACGAAACACGGCTAAGCAAAGAATCTTTCCGTTCCAACGATAACGCGAGGAACGAAAAAGCTTGGCAGTATATAATGAGAACGCGGATGTAATCTGAGTACAAACAAAAGATATATTTGCTCCTATTTCTGCGTAACATCGTCGACAAGGGAGAGGGGAGGATCGATCCCCATTGTCTCGTTGTCGTCGGCCCAACACCGTTTCCGTTCGTCTCGTCCCGAGCGCGCGTGGGCGCAAACAACGAGCGTTTCTATGTTGCATCGGCGTTCCACTTAACTTTTCTACGAGCCTGATACGCTAGTTTGAACTAACAAATCTCGTAGGAGATAAATATTCTTTAAAAACGTTCGCAGGCTCGATGCTAACCTCAAAAATTCACGGAGAGTCTCGGGAGCGTTGAAAAGTGCTAATTGGACAAATAAATATCGTAAAAACGTGAAATATCGTAGAAACGTGAAATATCGTACCTTCAGGTGTTCTCGGATAAGTCGGCCATACTGGTCAGCGGCACGCAGATAAATCCTCCTCGTAAACGATTCCATGCGTGCAGGCAAAGGCGCGTGGCACACGCTGCTTGACATTATGCGTCGCGTCACTTTGTATCACACAACGAATTATGTATTATATTCAAATAATTTTTATTTCACTTCGGTCGATTGGCACCATGCGAGAAAGCGATATTATCTTCCCGGCTAAATTTATCTCATTGCTTTCGGCTCTATTCTCTCTGACGAATATTCAGCGGAAAATGTAGGGCGTCCTCTTCGTACACTTGCTCTCGCGCGAATTAGCTTTCGACTCGGTCAATCACATTTCAAAAATACGCTGCGAATGTATACACTTCGAAAAAAGACAATCAGCAAAAGAGTGTACAATTTTCATTAATAAAAACACTTCGCACGAGCTTCAGGTTATGTCGAAATTTTGTACAGGACGTTGACTCAACCCTCCACGAGACTACGGTTACTACTGAAGACTCGTGGAGCGGCGACGTCATTTTATCGCTTCGCTTGATTCCGATATACCCCGCGGGAGGCGCTCCCCCTTCTCGTGCTCTCTCTCTCTCTCTCCCGTTTCATAAAACGCATGCACGCCCTCTATTAAACATAATTACAACACGTTTCGCTGCACCGTGTATGCGCGATTAACAGTAAACACGGAATGCATCTTGTTCGAAGTCGAAGACTCGGCGAAAGAAAAAAAAAATTGATAAAAATAACTCACGGTGTGTAGTAAAAGGAAAATGTATCGATTTTTTTTTTCTCGAGGTGTAATTTATTTAACGGAACGCGATAAATTCTTGATATATAATTTCCTGATACTATTTTCTACGGTCCGTTCTCACTTCGCCCCGGCCTGGTGGCTCACGATTTGTCTGGAATGCCGGAAGTTGTAAACTACTTCACGTTGCGAAGAACGCACGGACCGGGTGATGTATATATTATATTGCGCTTAAAATCATCATGAATAGGGAGTCTCTGACACTTATTTCACAGGAAGAGCGGAATAGTGAGTCATTTTTTTCGGTATTGCGATACACAATGTCCGCGCGCGTATCTTATTCATCGCTCGATATCGTTGCGAAAGAAAGGAAACGGCTATTTCCCCGTTCTGTTATAAAATCGACGTGACGCTCATCTCTCTGCAGACTCGCGCGAATGAGAAGCTCACTGAGATGCTCGAATCCGCACGAGTTTACAAATGTGGTCGGCATATATACGCTCGCTCATTGAAGCTACAGTAATAATGATGATGGTATAACGACGATACGCGATCGCGAAGAATTTTCATTCGAGTCACGAGAGAATCCTCGTGCTGCGAGTCCTTTTCTCACAGCGAGATCGAGTTA
This sequence comes from Cremastinae sp. A BG-2022a, assembly GCA_030522545.1. NCBI lineage: Eukaryota > Metazoa > Arthropoda > Insecta > Hymenoptera > Ichneumonidae > Cremastinae sp. A BG-2022a. The sequence continues at coordinate 35,691 of JAPYYW010000652.1, forward strand.
ACGAGCCAGTGAAAAATAGAGTCTATGCCTTCATTTTTTCTCCCTCCCTCTCTCTCTCTTTCGTCTTTTAACAATAAATACACTCGGAGCAACTTGCAGCGTGTGAAATTGCAAAAGGTCGATGAGAGAAAAAAAAAGGAGGACGGGCTCGTCGCGTCGTGTGTTTGTCCGCGGAAACAGGTAACAAGCGGGAGCGAGAGAGAGAGAGAGAAAGAGAGAGAGAAAAAGAGAAGAGACTCGAATTCGTGCTGAAATCGAGCGTATGGCGCGGAATCGCCTCTCGAAACGCTTATAATAATATGTATACATATTGGGGTGCGAAGGGAAGGGGCTGATTCTTTATCTCTTTTTCTCGGCCGAGAGAGCAACCGTGGCACACGATCGAGGAGAGCGACGTGCGTCATTGCAGGTACACACTGACGTCTCTGGGCGCGCGCGAGTCGCCTCCGCGCTCGCTTTTCTCTCGTTCTTTCTCGGCGCCCATCATAAAAATCGCCCGCGCGCACGGTGAAATTTCTCCAACTACTCGGCGAGTTTCACTAAAATCCGTTTACATCTGGAATAGTAACGCACGAGAGACATCTTTTTATCATAATAACCCAACGAATCTGACATAATAATCTTAATCTCACGACAAAAAAATGTCCCTTCGAAGCAAAACATATTCCCTTTTGCATCCTGCTTTCAAGCGTCTGTATATATTCAAAAATTTACCAAATTTGACGCCACAGTAACGAAACCGTTCGTTTTCTGAGCGATGAGGAAATTTTTAGGAATTTATGTATTTATCCCGCCTACGCGCGGGACCGTAGTCGAGTTTGCGTCGTGTGTCATAATTTTACGGTTTTACGCTTGGAGGAAAAAGTTAAGGTAGTTCTACTGTGGTTGTATGGTAAATATGGTTTTCTATAGAATTTCTTAAAACTATGCACATATATTCTGTTTGTCAAATTTTAAAAGGTTTCTCCATCTGGTAATCGAGATATTTATTGTTGAAAATCATATTTTTTTGTAACTTTCCATAATAGCCTGTGTTAAAAACTGTGATTTTCAACATGAAATATCGTGATTTCTAGACAGAGAAGCCTCTTAAAATTTGGCACCAATCTTTATACAGCCTCAAAGACGGTTTATCTAGTTTTTTTTAATCTATAGAAAAAAAAATTCAACTGATGATTTTACCTTTAGTTTACATGAGAAGGAAACTTTTGAACGAACTGTCGCGGTAGAAATACTTCAGAGTAGTCAATACAACAAAACTATTTAAAAATTAAAATGATTAAATTAAAATTAAAATTAATCTCCTTAAGGTAGTTCTATCAATACACTCAAATCAAGAGTTTTTATCTCAATTTATCTCGATACCAAGTTGTTGTTACTAATTGTTTCAAGAAAAACATACACAAAATTCAAGGTTATCCAAGGTGACCTGTACTTGTTACGTATGTATGAAAATTAAAAAAAAACCATAATCTTAGGATTTTTTTAAAAGTTTGAGGAAACTTCTTTGAACTACAATAAAAAGCTGTGCAAAATTTCAACAAGTTTCACTATCCAGAAGTCAAGATATCAAGAGTTGAAGATCACAATATATTTAACATGTGCTCTCATGGGAGACTGCAGAAAATAATGTTTATTTTTGACAATAAATATCTCGAGTTCTAGGTATAGTGAAATCTCTCAAAATTAAATATACAATTGCACATTGTATCAAAGGTTTTTTGATAATTTTCAACAAAATCCTTCGAAAACGATTTTTTGATAGAATTTTACCTTAAGAGAAATCTAGAATACAAATGGAATTAGAGAATGGGATGAGTAACAGGTTAACGAAACTACCAGAGGCATCCTCCTCGTTCCGTGTATATAGAAATGAAAAAAAAAAGGAAGAAATCTCGAAAGCGAGGAGACAGCGAATCGACACGATATTGCCCTCACGAATTCAACATGTATTCCTCGAGGCTCTGGAAGATCGAACCCCATATAAAAGTGGCATCTTTCTTGGCTACAGCGTGTCTCGTCGGGTTATCCTCGATGAGGTATCGTGCATTTGTATATTATAGCCAAGAGAAAGAGAGAAAGAAAGAGAGAGAAAAAGAGATGGAAAGAGAGAGGGAGCGAATATCAGCGTCTCCCCGGAGGTCAGCATTGACGCAAATCCATCCGATGTCACGTGACCCCTCAGCAGGCCCCGAACACAATATGCCCTCTTCCACCTCCTCCTCCTCTCTCGCTGTTTCCTCCTCGCTGGTATCACGATGCCGACGACACTTGTGCGCGTCCCCCGACGCTGTCCGACCACCTTTCATTTTAAGCCTATACAATGTTTATGCGTGTTATGCATACTCACACGTACGAGTATGTACGCACGCTTCTCATGTGCGTGACATACCGCACTCCGTCTCGTTGTACGTATGTACACGAGCTTCGCACATGCTGCGTATGCGCACTAAAAGGAGGTGCTATTTATAGGTGAACGCTTGAATATTGAGTGTGAGGTTATGTTATCTGGCCCACCCACGCCGTTAATTGACGATTAGCACGCCTCTGACGAACGCGAAACGCTTCTTTTTTTTTTCAATGCTTTTCATAAAATATCGCTCATCACGAAACGTATACGCACACACGCCGGTATAAATAAAACTCGGGACGATAAATAAAATTGTGCTCATGGCTGTTTTCGTCGACGCAGAACCCATGGGAGGTCAATCGATCTCGAGCGTATATTTATCGCGTCCTGCATTGGTGCATTAGACACGTAGGCATTTGAATTAAAATGAGATGAGCGCGTGTCCTCGTTATCCGACGCCGAATACGCCACCTAACGGCGGTGTTTTGACTTTCGGAATACGATTAACTTCGCTCGGAAGAAGGAATAATATTTGAATTTAATATCAATCGACTGTTTATGTTCAATGATTCTGTAAATAGGAATGTTAAATATCGTTTTAAGTATATCTGATGATTTAAGGAAATTGTTGAAGAAAAAGGCTCGTCTCTATCAGCAAGATTACGCAATCGCGGTCTTCACACTGCGATCCGTGTGTTCGTCATCGTTGAGGCGTTGAGCGTTGAGGAACCACTCTACGCCGCCGAATTTTTTTAGTTCGTCGATCCATGAAAACTTTACGTCAATCGTGAATTTTTTTTTTCCACAAAATGGAACACTTGGCAGGCTTTCGCGATTCTTCCGCGTTCGAGTCGAAGTTCGACGTCTGAAATTTAAAAGTGTTTGTCATATGCATTGTATAATTAATTAATTAATTAATTACACGTGAATCATCGTTATCTGTGTATACATCGTTAGAAATGCGTAATATATGTGATATTACAAACATAATAGATACGGATGAGCAAATATGTCGATGTGAAACACCCAATTTTGAGTGATTTTTTTGACAAATTCCACGCTCGTATTTTTCAAGCAAATTCAGTGAAATTTGAATATATTATGCAGTGGACGCTGTAATAGGGCGTAACACTCTTGGAATTTCAAAAAAATAAAAAAATCAAAGTAAAACATTTTTTTAATCGTTTTTTGAAATTCCACGAACGTCATGCACTAGTATAGTGTACATTGCATAACATATTCAAATTTCGATCAATTTGCTTGAAAAGTACGAGTGTGGGATTTGTCCGAAAAATCACTGGAAATTATAGGTGTTTCACATCACCTTAATGGAGAAATTGAAGAGAAGAAGAATTCCGAGACTTTGAAAAACTGGGACAAAGTAGGAAACAAAATGAACGATGATGCGTGAATTTTGCGATAGTAAATCTTCTCTGCGTATAGAGATTCGCCTTCGGAGCACTCTCCCTTTTTTTCTGCGCAGACTTTTGTTATTTTTCATGTTTCGTCAGCCACAGATGGCTCATCCTATATCACGTTCCCACCATGAGCGTGGGAAGAACGCAAACTCAGTTTTTCCACATCCGGTTTGAGACGTAACTTCGACAGATTTTCGCTAGAGAGCTTTATCGCGATACTTGGCGAACTTTTCAGCATTCGGACGACAATTGAAAAAATTAGGAAATTTATTATACTTGCGTGTAACGAGTGAAAAAATATACAAAAATTTTTTCGGAGTTATTAGACGTCATTGGAAAGTCCATCGGACGATGTTACAATTCTCACGACGTAGTGAAGAATTTTTGCCAAATCTTGGCGTTGCTTGTCATCCGCCATGTTTAGGAGGCTCAAACGTCCAAGGACCTCTTGTATGCATTGCGAAAATCCGGCGCTCCTTATCGTCAGTTTTCCTCTCTGATTGTTCGCAACGAGCGACCAAAGTATCGAACCGGTTATACCGATCTCATTGAACGTTCCATTTTCAAACGTCGAACGCAGGAGATTTATGAAGGCAGCTATTAAAGAGATGAAGCAATCTGTGATTCGACTTAGGCGTGAAAATTTTTCGATATGGCAAATAGACCCGAGACGAACCTGATGATAAAAGGCGCGACCTGTTCGCTGGATTGAAAACAAGGTTTCGCAGCGTAGAAATCGCCAGCAAACGAGTCGCCGGGGTTTTTGATCTTCCCAATTCGATAAGCACTTCCAAACCGTCGTTTGCCTGAAAAAGTTTTCGAAAGAAATAAGCTTTTTACGATAACGAAGAATTATTGGGGGATCGAAGCCTGTTCTATTCCACGAGTCGATAAAAATGGAATTTTTTCGGGATAAAAATCGACTACTCGCTCGGTAAAATGACGTTTGACTAACGGCAGACTTACTTTTGCGACGCAAATTTGACCTTCCTCGTAGAATGTAAAATCGTTGAAGAATTCTAAACAATAGACTTCGAGGAGAGGCCACGGTTTTACTCTCTTCGTTGAAGCTGGATGAATTTTCCCCAATATTTCGAGGAAATTACTCTAAAATTACAAATACATTTAGGGGCATGCGAGCGGTAGTAAACTAATGTCAGAAAAAAAAGAAGAGAAAAATACCTTAGAAATTGCAATTCGACATTCATGAACATGCACTGTGTTTCTCAGAATGTGGAATGCAAAGTGAATTTTTTGATTGTCAAACTTTCGACTAGCTTTGTCAATTTCTCGACATATTAAATTTATAATTGTGTGAATGAGCGACGTCGCGTTGGGCGTTCTTCTCAATCCTGTTCCGTGGATCGCATTCGTCATCGTCAATGAATGAGTCCCTAAAATACGAAAATAATTATTATTTTTTTCTTTTTTCATTAAATCAATATCTGTTGACAATGCGGAGGCAACGGATGCATGTTTTTTTCGATAAAAAAATTAAAACTGTGGAAATGAAATTGCCTTCCGAGCAATTGGTCGTGAAGGTCGCAACGAGCTCTAGCGCGGACGTCACAGTTTTATCGTCGAGTGATATCCAAGCCCAGAGCTTGTGGAGACAATCAGCCAAACCAGCTTCGGCGAGTCTCTTTTTTATTTCGACGCTCTTGTACATAAAATTCATCAGAAGATCGAAAACTCTTTTCGTTTCGTCAAAAAGCGGGTAGACCTGGAACAAGTTTTTTCCTTATTTAGAATCTTCGGTTTGTTTTTCAATCTAAAATTAGATCGTGTTCTAGAAAGATACCTTTTTCTCTCGATTGCTTTTCGTTTTGTACACTTGATAAGGCTGCAGAGTAAATTCGGCGTGGAGCTCTTTCAGTATCATCAGACAAGTTTCACCAAGATTTTCTTGGAGAGCAGTCCTCTTGGCTTCTGCAGAAATGCACAGAAGATTGGACAACGCCCCGACGATTATGTCCTTGTCTCTTGAAATGTTACTGCTCTCTTTTTTCATTGGTTTTGCATAGTTATGGGCTATGAGCAGATTTACGAGAATCTTTGAAAATTCCGAGCCAATGTAGACTTTTTCTTCGTTCCGCGGCGTTGACGTTTTCGTTGAAGACAGTGATTTTTTGGCGATCGATATTTTATTGAGGCTCGAGAGAACTTTTCGAAATTCACACTCTTCGCTGTCGACGTATTCATAAGATACAACGAGAAAGTTATCGAGTATCGTGCTCATTGATATTTCCATAGAATCAGTTCTGCATTCCTCATTCTCACTTTCCTCGCACTTTCTTCGAATCTCGAGTGACAATAAAAATGCGAGACAACCGATTGATGAAATTCTTAGCGATTCGTGCTGCGTATCTTTCATTGACTCGCAAATTGATATGAAAACTTTCTCCGCTCCAAACAAATTGGTCGACGTTAGAATTGATTCCATATGTTCTTGTCCTATCTCTGACAATGACAGTACCGACAGCAAATTATAAATCTCCGTCGTCAGAGTTTTTCGCAAATACGTTACGCGTTCGTCATGTTGATCTGTAAAAATAATTTATATATGACGGAGTCATGTATATTTTTTAAATTTATTTTAAGAGGCTTTTCGATCGGAAATTTTCCGTAGATAACGAAAATGCTACTTATTCGAGACGAAATCCACGAATTCATATTAAATAATTCAAATAACTGGATTTTGGACCAGTTTTTTTATTACCTCGAGGGCGCAAAGCGCCCAAGCCACTGTAATCTGCTAGTATATACTAAAAGTTTACTCACAGTAATTATTTTTATCCAAGTATTTAAGCAACAAGTACATCACATCCGTAGAAAAATTCGCTACCGTTGCAAATTCTTGACAATTCGTAATACAATTTATTAAAAGTGTACTGAGGCTAATGTACATTTCTAATATCTCACAGTATTGCGTTAAGGTTTTTTTCTCCAAATTTTCATAAGGTGGGATATCACCGAAACACCTACATTAAAAAAAATAATAAAAATAAATGATTTAAGTTAAATTTTTTAAAGAATAAAATGTTCTAAGAACTTGCCTCAAAAAATATTTGTCCAGCGATTGTTCATAAATATGTTTTGCAATATTCTCGCCTCCAACGGTTGTTAGATTATTGAGTAAGTTGCAAACAACGCTTATCAGAGAAGGAGTGGAAACGAAATGTCGCGAATTATCGTCATCGTCTTCCTGCGTTCAGTTTCAAAAGATAAAAACTCACATTTATAAAAAAAAAGGAACTGTTTTTTAATGATAAAAATATATTTTTACCAGCATTGCACTGTTCTCAGATTTGATGGAATTAATATCTCGTTGTTCAGGCTCGATAGTCGCTCCGAGATAAACGTTGGAACACAGAACACTTATTTCGTAATAAATGTTGCTTTGTTCGATGTGAAGTATGAGAGCGCTGGATTTGAGAGAGTCCATCTGTAAAAAAAATTGGCATTAGAAAATAGTGATTTTTAGAAAAATAAGAATAAAAAATAAATAAGAAAAAAATAAAAGGCAGAGCGTATTCTTTTTGAATATTTGCACACTTACGTATTGGAACGAAAGTTTGTTCGAATTTTTCACCATGTTTGAAAGTGCTGTGCAAGCTTGTTCTCTCACTATGCAACATTCATCTCTGTTTGTAAAATGACGTAAGAGAGTGTGAACTAGCTCGTTCGGTGCCAGTGCGATTCCTCGTAATAATTGAAAAGCTGTGTGTTCTTTTTTAGTCAGAGCTGACAACAATTGGAAAGCTGAGGCTCTTACCAAGGGATCACGATTTTTCCACAATATCGGTAGCCAACTCAAGTTACGTTCCTCGTCATACCAAAAGTCTATCCATTCCTATAATCAAATAATATTCTCTCAATACACATTTTTTTCTCATAACAATTGACCAATAAAAAAAAAGCAAATACATTTTTCACAAAATTTGTTTGCATTTCGTGAACCAAATGATTGAGACATATTATGGAATTTCTCGTAATGGAAAGTCCCATAAAGCTCACAGTTCCAGCACCGTAAAATGATACGATCAATTCGATCAATGCATTGGCCAACGAGACGAGAAGACCCTTGTGTTGTTGCCAGTTGCATTTGCTAGTCAGATATGTTAAACATCTCAGCAACCAATCGAGATAAGCTGTGAGCATAAAAAAAATTTGTTTTTATATATTTTCGCGTTATTGTTTAAATGAGCGTTGTTTTATTTTTCAACTACCAACCGAGATTGTAAAAATGCTGTTGTCTTTCGTGCGAGAACTGATCGCCGAAGCAAAGATTCGAAAGAACAATTTCTACGAAAGGGAGCCACGAATCTTCGTGAATATTTTCGCCAGTTCGTTCTTTATGTTCAATGGAAGATACGGAGCGTACGAGCTTCAGGACAGCTTCGTGAATTTCTTGATTCTCCGTGTTCATGGTACCGATCAAATCGCTCAGCGATCTCGTTATATTTTTACGAATCAATTTGCACAGCCAGTCGGTCGTTTCTTCGATTTTCGCGTTTGTGTAAACGTACAGAAAATTAACGACATCGACGAAGAGATCGTAGTCTTCCTTGCTTGTTGGTTGCGCTGTCAGAAAGCGAACGAACGATTGTTGCCAGGGTAATTTTTTAAATTTCTCAACGCTTCGCTCGTTTCGCAGTATCTGCCACAGTTTTATGTACATCGTCAGGTACTCCAGTGCCTCGTTTACTTGTGCGTGCATCGTTGAATTTTGGATACCGATCAACTGTTCCCTCGAGCAATGATCGATCGACGTATTGCGTAATTTCGCTAATTCCAATTCTCCGATCACCAATGTTTCCGAAAATTCTGTTACACTTGAATTTTTTTCGACGATTTCCTCTCCATTGTTCGTTTTCCAGTACCAAAATTGCCGGAGAAACATCATTACCGCAGGATAATCTAAATTTAATAAGGAAGTGTTGGTTTCCCTGTGCACGCTTGTTTTCCAATAAGTTTTTATGTTCAGTGGCAATTTCATCCTGCTCGCAATAACATCTGGTAACGAAACCACATTGAATTCATTCTCTCTTATGGTTGTTGCAATTTTCATAAATTCACTGTAGAGAAGCAAGCTAAGGAGCTGCGAGGCCTCCACTTTTACGCACTCGTTATTTGGAAACAGAAACAAACCTTTGGAAATTCAAAATATACGTTTAGCATCTCCCTTTATAAATTACTAGTAGGCTTCGCGCCCTCGCGATAGTAAAAAAATTAATCTAAAATCCAGTTTTTTGGCTCATTCTATATGAATTTTTCAATTTCGCTCCAAATAATTAACATTTTCATTATCTACGGGAAATTTCCGATCGAATAGGCTCTTAAAATTGAAATAAAAAAAATTTCAAAAAATTTGGTGAGTCACACTGGGTCTCGTGGACCCATGAAAATTTCAATTAGCAATATCTTTCCTTTTCCTTGACGAAATAAACTTTATAAAGTGTGATTTTTAAAGATTTTTACAAAACTAAGCGAATGGCGTTGGAATTACGTTAATACATGCATTTTTTAAAAAG
>JAPYYW010000653.1:0-44981 GCA_030522545.1 Cremastinae sp. A BG-2022a
GATTTTCGGGTATTTAGGATCCACAGCCCAAAGTCCCATTAATCTACGATTTAATTTAATTTTATATCAGTGGACAAGGAAATTCAACGATTAAAAAAAATAACGAAACAAGGATTTTATTTTATAGTTTCGAAATAATAACCTCAGAACCGAAATGCAAGTGTCCGCTACTACTCTGTGCGGAATGAGTTCTCGCTTGTCCATTTTCACTCAGCGGCGCAACGCGTCTCGGCACACAAAAGAAAAAGAGTGCGTGAACATTTTTCCGGAGTGAATTTCAGGCCCGGAAATGGAGGTATCTCGAAAATCGACGTATCAAAAATTCATTGGGACTCGAATTTTTCTTAGACACGTTATATAATTTTCGTACTTAAAATCTTGCAAAAATCGCAACCGCGAACGGAAATTTGACACGTGGTATTTTCAAGCCTATAATCAACCTAACACAAGCCCCAGCAGGAAAAAACTCGGACTCCGTAATTTTCGATGTTGAAATAAAAATGCGATATTCTCCCTAACTTGTTTCAACTCCTGGGCTAAGAAAATTTGAAAAATATTTTGGATCTCGATTTTTTCCACCCTTCCATCTATCTATCACTGATTCGAGCGAAAAAAAGTGCTATGTTATTTTCTTGAAGAGAGAAAAATATAGAAGTCGCTGAAAGTTGCTCCAATCTTGAATTTTTCATTGAACGTCTGGAGAATAAAATATAATCTCGACGGTCGGAAAGCGAGAGAAAAATTGCAGCGAGTCAGTAATAATAAATGGATAAGTGTCTTCACGTATGCAATCCGATATCTTTTCTCCCGCATTCGAAAAAAATGGTTCCTCAATTCTCGTCATATTTTTTTAACATGTTGCAAAAACTCTCACAAAATTCCGCGTTTCAATAGCCTAGGAATTTGTATGTTCGCGCATGTGCGAAGAAAAAATATCCATCTCGAGGGCTTTGACATAAAATCGGTATCAGTTATGTGGATTCTTTTGTGCGGACGTGACGCAAATAGTGTTTTTCGTAATCAAGTATATAGACAATCCGTAAAATCTCGCAACGTTTTCTATGTAATCAAACGGTAAGTCTGATTGTTATGAGAGTTTGATTAAAATAGAGAAGTTTGATCGGCGCTAGCGCAAAAATATTCTAGAAAGAGCTGAACAACGGTAGATTGCAGACTTATACATGGATGAGGAAATGATTTCTCGATTTTTTAATGTAAAAAATATTGAACTGAACTAGTTAAGCGAAAGAATTTTTGAGGCTATCTTTCTAATTTGCATAAAGTTGAGAACCAATATCAAAAAATCAGAGAATACCGTTTCCATACCTTGAAGACAAAATATCAATGACTCTTATTCCAACTTTTAAATGTACATAATTAAAAAATTATATATACATTCTGTTATTATCGCGCTATTTATTGTACCTTTAATAATATCACAGACATGCAAAGAAATATAGATATATAAATATTATACAGATATAAATATATGTACATTAAAAAATAGTACTAATTATATTTTGTCGCGAAGTTGTTATAACCCTGATGTGTATGATATTTATGGAATTATAATGCACTTTTGGCTTGAAAATTGTTCTTCACTTTTGGTTTTTTTGTAGACGCCCGACTTTCATAAAATATCAAAAATGATGAAAATCAAAGAAAGTTCTATTTATTATCAAGGTGGGTGTTAAAAAAAATTAATTCATAATTAAAATATCGTGATTATTCATAAAAGAACAGTACATGTATCATTTTTACAAGATCGCCGTATTTGGTGGAAAATGCTGATATTTCGATTAATCGCTCATTATCATTTTGAGTCTTCGAAGCTCACGGTGGTTAAAAGCGCAAAGAACGAGTAGCTTGATTTTAGAATCTACGACGAATAACTTAAATAAATTTGAACAAGATGTTAAGTTGAAAATTGTAGAAAAGTGTGTCTTACCGTGAGAAACGTTTCCATTGACATTGTATAAAAACTTCCGGCCTTCAACTCCATCAGCCTGCCAGTGCGAATCAACGAGACGATCATTAGAACGGAAGCTGACGAAATATCAGCTTCGTCTTCCCATCCAGAAAACCATTGACCAGTGGCCACTGCCTCGCTCTATATATTAAGATAATCAAAAAATGAAATATATATTTTTCCTCTAAAACAACGAATCGCTGGTGAGTCAATAATTATTTACCTGAAAAGTGAGTTCATTACCGAACCAGCACCAGCACAAAAGTTGGGAGAAAGCGGAACCGAGGTAAATCACGAATTTCATTAGATCGGCACTCCCTTCAGCGCCCTGCAAACTCCCAAGATTTTGACAAAAAAAAAAGAATTATCAATTAACTATAAAATCGAAAATGTGAATAAAAATTCCTGTCCTGAATAAAAAAAATCCTCACAATGTCCCACCTGTTACTGCAGTATACACGAAAGAACATATAATAATTGTTTGTATAAAATATTTTTTGTGCGAATTTGAAAAAAATGTTTAAAAAAGAAAAAAAAAACAAACTCACGAGCACGGCCTGGAATCCGGTGAGGCAGATCATGGAGGAACTGGCGCACAGTTGAAAGAGCATGCTCGAGCTGAAGATCCCGTTGAGATCATTGGTAATTTCGATCAATCTCTGCTGATGGCGAACGCAAGTTCTGAAACGGTTGGAAAACCCGTCGTCGACGACGTTGACCTCTTTGGGATCGAAAGGGACGAAACTGCGAATTTCAAAATCTTCGTCCGGCCTTAGGTATTTGATGGTCAAACCGTTAGTCGGTGGTACGAGAAAGCTTCGCAGGCACGAGGATCGACAATTCTCGTAATTAGCGGCGAGGACTTGAAACTGGAGCCTCGTGAACTTGCAGAATCCCAAGACCATCCCGTCCATCGCCCATATCGCGGCGACCGCGATTGTCACTGCTGCCGCTTGAACGGCGAACGCCATCTGGCGCAGCGTTTCTCTCGTTAGGTCGAACGGGAACCGGGCGCGAATCGGCAATTCTCCGTTCTCCGTTGGCACCAGAAATACCAGAGCCATGACGAGAAAACTTCCGAGACCCACGAAAAAATAGACCATCGTATTTTGGTACAAAATGAAAATGTCTACGAGCGCTACAACAGCTTTATCTGCAGCAAAAATCCACGATGTTTTATCAGACTTCTCGTTATTCATGCAGGTGTAAGTTAAACGTCCCAATAAAATTGAATATTTGAAGTTTTCTTTTAGTTTAATTGAAATTAAAGGATATATTATTACATAGTATGAACAGTTTATAATCTTTTTTCCTGAGTAGCAAAATCACGCAGATAAATTTTTTAAAGATAATTTCTTGAAAAAGCATGTGAAAGGTTTTCAGCACTGAACGAAAAATGCTAGAAACATTTGATAATGTTTCATTAAATGGTAATCGAGATATCCATCAGTGTTAAAAATTTCACATGGGCTCTATAATATAGGAAGGTATTAAAATTTGTGATTTTCAACAATAAATTTTCAAGAAATAAAGCTTCATTAAATTTAATACACACTTGCTTGTGATACTAAAGACCATTTATACAAATTTTTGCGAAACTATTTTTAAAATCGTTCCATGCAAGTACCACACCTTAATCAGAATAATTTTCTTCAAATTTACATCTAAATTACTGTTTAATATTTTAGCAATTCCAAACCAGGCTTGTGTTAATCTTAAATGTAAGTACTAAAATGTTTGAATATTTAAATGTCCGAATAGTTGAACAATATGAAAAATTCACCTCTTTATATAAGGGAAAAATAAACAAAAATTTATATTGGTAAAAGAATAAAAACAGCTAAAGTAAAATATATAAAAAGCAGTATTTTATCAACTTTTGGAACACGTTCAATTATTGGAACGTCGTTTACCGTACATATATTTATTAACAATTTATTATTTCTCACCGGAAGAGCATCGTAACACCTCGACAGGATCGTAAATCGCGTCGATGAGATTCTGAATCTTCTCGCGTTTGGCTTGAAAGTTGAAGAGCTTGAAAATGACAACGGAGATTCCCGCGATGAAGCAGCCGTCGTCGGTAACGATCACGAGGTTTTTGTAATTTGTGCAAAGGTCGGCGAAAATCGTCCCCGCGAAAACGCACACGATCGCGAGCATTATTTTGTTGTAAAGTGGATAAAACAGTTTAAATATCGCCGAGGAGTCTGGATCTGGGGCCCAAAGACCGAAATATCTACACGATAGAGCGAAAAGCAAAATGACAAAAAAAAAATAAAAAAAATACTTTAAGGATGAATTGGAGCAATTTTAAAAACGGTGATAACTTGACTAAATTTTTTTATATATGATTGAAAAGGATAATTATAGATTATATTATATTATTATATTATATTATTATAGATTATAATAAAGCAAAATTGATTCACTAAACGGTTTTGAAGTTTTCAGACACTCAATATATTCAGAATTTTATATGGGCTCTGAATACAAGAAATGGTATTTATTTATGGTTTCAATAGGAGGTTTCTCTTAATTTTTCATTTTTTAATGTTCAAAATTTAAAAGTTGTTCGAAAAGTATGCTCAAACTATTATTTGAACTAACTGAAAAAAAGACAAAGTAACAGCAAAACTAGAAAAACTCACTTTTGCAGGGAACAGTATCTCCAGTTCACCCTTAATAATTTTATTTTTCAATTAAAAATTTGAAATTATTTCCCTCTTTTTCACCTCATAATTGAAATGTTAAAGTTCAGAATTTGCCGGTGATAATATATCGTTTTTTTCTTCATGGTTGTCGCCGGTGCGAACGTGCGTTCTCAACTGTTGAAGCGAGATCCGAGCACTGAGTGACCGTCGAAGCTTCCGATGAAAAAATTCAGCGCGTTAAAAATGCATCGCGAGTTGTCGGCTAATTTTCGGTTTACCGACTATCATAGAGGTAAAAAATCACAGCCCTGTCGAGATTCGACGTGTATTTTATTCCTTTCGAACCCCTTTTTACGAGCGCGCCAATAGTCTACTGCGCCTGTCATTCCGCGTAAAAGTATTGAAATCGAACGAAAGCTAAGGTTGAGATTGAAGCAGAAATTTAAATAATTCAAAAGCACTTTAAATTGAATTATCACCTTCAATTTTTTTTCCAGAGAAAAACTTACAATACCGCGTCTTTTGATTTTTCATGCTTGATTCACGAATCGTGAATTCTATTAAAATTGGAAAAATTAGAGCAATTTTAGTGAATTCGATTTATATATATATATACAATTTTTAACGACGACCAGAAAAATTGCGCAGAAAATTTTTCTCTTGGCTTTTAGATTAGTTTTAAACATTTTAAAAAATCACTAAATCCGAAGTTTCGAGCTACGAAGGAAGTTGAACAGAGTTGACGAGTCATAGTTTATAAATTCATTTATTTATTTTTTTCCTAAATGATTTTCGTGATGTAAAATGATGAGATTCAATTTTCGTCGTTGACCGTGCTTAGCAAGGCGAAAAAAGAGTAACTGCTTTTCAGTATCTGGATGCGTGCAAGAATTTTTATATCAATAAAACGGAATAAAAGATTTACGATTGAAAATGGGACGAAAAAATCTCACCGCGATGAATGTTTCCATGGACATTGTGTAAAAACTTCCAGCTGTTAATACCATCGATCTGCGAGTTCGAATCAACGAAACGACCATCAGAACAGAAGTCGAAGTGAAATTGCTCTCGTTTTCCCATCCGGAGAACCATTGGCTGGTAGCCAGTGAATCGCTCTGAGAAATTAGACAACAAATTTTTTTGTCGTTCATTTGTTCATAATGAATAATACAACTTTTTTCTATTGCTTTTTTTATTAATTTTTTTATTTAATAAATTTTATTTGAAAAATACATATATATCAATTTATAAGTGAAAAAACATATGTATAATTGGCACTTTTACAATTTTTATCTGAAATATGAAAAAAAATGACAAAAAATGGCACTGACTATTTTTTAAATTTCGTTTCGTGATTTTTAAATATGTGATTTTAAATTATGTCTATAAAATATTTAAGAATTATGAAAAAATTTCAACTAGAGAGTATAAGAAAAAGCTTTGAATTCGTTATCAATATATAGATCAAAATAAAAATAGATATTGGTGTGTGTAACTCGTATAACACATGCTATTTTATTTAATAAATATGGTATTCTTGGAATTTTCAAAATATCTTTGGATTTTGCAGAAAAATGAATTGACTTTTTATTCTGATTCAGCATCACGTTCAAATATATGTAAATAGACGAGTTTATTGTTAAACTAAACATATAAATTTTTTCGCAGGGCTTGTGTTATTGATAAATAAAATTATTTACTACCTGATACATTAGTTTGTTACCGAACCAGCACCAGCACAAGAGTTGAGAAAAAGCAGCACCGAGGTAAAGAGCAAACTTCATCAGGTTATCACTCTCTTTAGCACCCTATGCGAAAACGATAACGAATCAAGAATTTATTTGCAGCAAGATTCTCGATGTGGGACAAAAATCGCGAGATCACGAAAAATATTGAAAAAGGTGAATATTATTTTTGATGTTTCGCGCATTGGTAATACGATTAATTAAACAATGGTCTGATAATTAATAAAAAAAGAAATTAATGACAAAGAGAAAAGTAAACTTACGAGCACGGCTTGAAATCCGGTGAGGCATATCATGGAGGAGCTGGCGAAAAGTTGAAAGAGCATGCTGGAGCCGAATATCTCGTTGAGATCATCGGTGATTTTGACCAGCCTCTGCTGATGGCGAATGCAGGTTTTGAAGCGTTTTGAAAAATCGTCATCGACGACGTTAGCCTCTGCCCGATCGAAAGGTACGAAACTGCGAATTTCAAAGTCTTTTTCCGGTCTTAGGTAGTTGGTTGTCAAATCGCCCTTCGGAGATACGAGAGAGCTTCGCTCGCTGGAGCTCCTGCAGTTCTCGTAATTAGCGGCGAGGACTTTGAGCTGAAGATTGACGAACCTGCAGAAGCCTATGACGATCGTGTCCATCGCCATGATCGCGACGATTCCCGTGGTCACAGCGGAAGCTTGAATGAAAAAAGCGATCTCGTGCATCGGGCTCCTCGTCGTGTCGAATCCGTACTCGGCGCGAATCGGCAATTCCCCGTTCTCCGTTGGAACGAAAAGTACAAGAGCGACGACGAGAAAGCCCCCGAGGGCCGAAAGAAAATAAACCGTCGTTTTCTCGTAAAGAACGAACGACTTCAAGAGCGCGATGACAGCTTGATCTCCCAAAAAAATGCATAATATAAAAATTAACACTTTCCGTCTTAATCCGTTTTAATTGGATCCTCATTAAAAAAAAAATAAGCTTGAATTTTACCGGATGAACATCTCAACGTGTCCACGGGATCGTGAATCGCGCTCAAAAGACTCTTTATTTTCTCCCGGCGGATTTGAAAGTTGAAGAGCTTGAAGATAATGACGGAAATTCCAGCGATAAAGCAACCGTCGTCCGTCACGATCATCAGGTCTTTATAATTGAGACAGAGATCTGCGACGATCGTACCGGCGAAAGCGCACACGAGCCCGAGCATCGCTTTATTATAAAAAATGTAAAGGAACTTTGAAAGTTTCGAGGAGTTCGAACTTGGCGCCCAGAGACCGAAATATCTATCGAGAGATTGAAAAAAAAATGATAAAGTGTGGAGGTAAAAATTGAGCAATTTCTTTTTTTTCGTTTCTTTTGCTTTACCTAAGGGCAGCAATGTTGGCGTTCAATATTTCTCTGTGAGAAACTATCTTGGACGCCTTCATCGCGAGTTTCCGTGCAAAAGTGTGTGTTTTTTTTTACTGGGGGGCCGCGATCCGAAAGAGTTCCTTGCGCCGACGTGAGAAATTTACGATGAAATATTCATGCCGAGAGAAGCGCTGACAATAAACCTTTCATGATTTTTCGTTCCGTGATTTTCGCATTATTTCTTAACGCGTCGCTTAGAAAAAAAACCTTACGTCGAATATTTGACAGGTATTTTTTCACCCTGTCTTTTGTTCTCAGTACTCTATCATCTGCGCTACCGGAAATTCGCAGACCGTGTCATTTTCAGCGATATGGAAATGAAATTACACCCTCGACTGAATTGGAAACACACTCGCGCGAAGGTTAATAATTTATCGTTTTCCAGGAATATGAAAAAGAAAATTCCATCGTGGTATTCGAGAGCGCAGTCCCTGCATGAATTTTCTTCAAAGTATAACTTCCGTACACGACAAAGTAAGAAAAGGTAAAAAATTTGCATTTTCAATTAAAATCATTTTTTTAATAGGGGTTTTTTTTAATGCACGTATACGATTATATGTATTATTTACAGTTACCAAAATTATCTTGTATCAATAAATCGATCAAAAAGTTTTCCTATTTCTCATAGTAACTTATCGACTGTTGAAAGTATTCGATTTCTCGTGAAAGACTGATATGCACTGCCAAGCAAAGAGAAATCTACCGTATCGATAAAAAGCTATAAAATTAACGAACTTTCATAAACATTAATTTGCCAATAAGGCCTCCTATTTTCCAGAACGCGATCACTATTTCGTAAAAATTTGCAACACGTTAAAAAATTTACAAATCCAGAAAATAGTTGGAAAGTCATTCCCTACCTTATCTCCAATTTCCTGACTTACCATTTAATATTAAAAGAATGAAATAAATCTACTGATTATATAAAAAATTATATAAAAAATATAGTCATAGTTTAACTGTTATGAATATATTAAGTACACTTTTCGCATATACTTTGCCAATTTCATTTCTGTTTAGAGAATTTTCATTTTTCAAGTAGAAACGACGGAACGATTTAGAGTGTATACGAAAATTAGTGTAAACAAAAATGAAGGATAATTAGATAGAGAACTGGTGTAAGAAGGAGGAGAGGCTCGATGAAGAATCTGGAGGAATCTCCTAATTCGCTATTTGGAAATTCTCGGTGGATTCGTTGGTGGGTATATATGCGCGCATATATTGGAGTGTGTTCACGTTTACTCCTTTTTTCGGGCTATCGCTTCGTTGTCATTTTCGTGGGACTTTTGGTAAGAGCCTCTTGAACCGCAGGGATTCCGAACTGTCAAAAAACGTGGCTCCCTCGGCTCGATCTCGTTCGCGGCCTCATCTTCTCGGCACGAAGCGAAATATTCGTCTCCTTCTTGCTCCTGCGAGCAGCGTTTCAGCTCCTCAAGCTTGGTAAATATATATGTATATTCATTCTCGAGAAAGGAGAGAAAGAGAGAAGGCGAGGTCCTCTCGACGTCTCGTGCTGTATACGCCCGATGCTCAGAAAACCAACGAATTCTTCATAGCAATTTGCCCCCGTAAATCGCAGGTATCTCGAGATATTATCCCAGGATACTACGAATTTTTCGACCCGCCCGAATAAATAAGCCGCGAAAGGGCTCTTTACTGGATAAAAAAAGCTCTTACCACAAAATTGCACTTTTCGGCACGGTGAGTGTGGAGAAAAAAAGCTCGTTTTCTGGTCCATATATTTTTGCTCACGCTCACGGGAGATTTCTGGAAAGGACACCCTGGTTCGTTTCACCTCGGAGTACATTTGATAAATAATTCCTTTTACTCTCACGAACATAATCGGTTAAAAAATATATATTTCAAATAATTAAATATAATAATATTTAATAATAAAATATCGTAAAAAAATATTGCAAAAAAGAATCGTTGAGTGTATCGAAATGAAAATTTTGTTAGATATCAAACAAATTTGATTTTCAGTGTATACGAAAGGAATTTAAAAAATTAAAGAGACATATTTTTTTTATTTGCTACTCAACAAAGTACACGTCAGCATGACTGGTTTTCATTGACGAAAAGAAGCAAAGAAAAAAATTCATTGTCGAGCGGTGCCACGTGCGTCCCACCCTCGACCGTTTTATTTCGAAACTCCGAATGACGTTTTTTTGCATGACAGCTTCACTGATCGCAATACCTAATGCTTTTGCTGGCTGCACTTGCGCAACGAGGTTAACGGAACGTGTGTTCGATGCTCGAGAAAGCGACGAGCGAAAAAAAAAGAATGAAAATAATACTTCAGACGGGGTCACCCTTTGTCACGCTTCTCCGAGGCTTTTATTGGATTTTGTACGCCGCCCCGAATCTTTCATACATCGTATTCTCCCTTCCTCGCCGGGACCTGTTACGCGATACATTAAACAAGGGATCACACTTTTCCCGTCGTGCCTTCATTGCTGAAAAAAAAATTTGATACGGTCAAGTGTTCTTCATGCGATGAGCTTGCACCGCGGGAGATCGTCCATTCATTCGCCAGATCACACGTGGAATTTTCATCGACACTCGCATTTTCTATCAATCAACAATTTGATTAATTTGTCGAGAGAAATTATGATAATGCAAATTTTAGTATAAAGAGAAGTATATACTGATCATTTTATTACAAAACTAAACACATTTTTTAAGGTGAATTAGGTAAATTTTAGTCTTGGATTATCAAATATTTGGAAGGGCAATACTATTTCTATATATGGACCAAAATTGTAATGAACAAGGTATGTAAAAAAATATATATTTACTTCTTAAAAATCTGTATAATTGTTACTTTAAAGTAAGAACTGACATGCTTTTGTCTCAGAGTAGTTTATATTTAGTCAAACGTGTCAAAAAAAACATGGCAAAAAATTAAGAGAAAATGAGTGAACAAAGCAGAGATCAATTTTTGTTTGTTTTTAAAAAAGTATACCAATTTTCCAAAACTATTGAAGTGCCAAAAAACGAGCATATAACAAGAAAAAAATAAATTAAGGGAAAAAACGTAAGAAAGAAGAAAATCACTCTAGAATTTTCCACTAATGAACACAAAAGTCCATTTCTACTTGCACCCATCAAAAAGTATAAAAAAATATTTCAAAAGTTGTTAAAAGTATCAATAAATGAGCAAGTATAATAAAAACCAAAAAGAAAATATAAAAAAACTGTAGATTAAATAGATTTAAAAAAAGTTTTTTTTTTAACATTGTTAAAATAGAGAGTAAAAGTCCTAACTCAGCTCTTGATAAAAAAATCGAGACCGATAGCGTAATTGCAAAAATAAGAGGGTCCAATATAAAAACAAAGGGATCGGTATATAGCGACGGTGAGGGATTGCGACGAAGGTCGGGAAGGACGAGAGGGGATGAATGAAGGTTTCTCCGGCAAGAAGTTGTTTTAATACGACGGTGGTGGCGACCTCGTCAGTGGCAGTGGGTAAAGTCGGGGGTTCATTGCGGGATCAATACCTGTGGGAGGCTGAGTGAAAACGGGGAAGCGAGGGCGTGCGGCCTCGGGAGAATGGCGAGGAGAAGTTTGATTGGACGGTCGTCGAGTTGAAGCCGATTGGCCAGAAGTGGAACTGCCAGGAGGCGGTTCCCTTTGCCTGTTCTTCCCTTTCGAACCGTTCTCTCTCTCTCTCTCTTCCACTTCTTTTTTTTCCTCTCTCTCTCTCTCTCCTTCTTCTCTTCTGCCTCTCTCTCTCTCTCTTTCTCGCTCTCGCTCTCGATCCTGTCCCTCGACCCTCGATGACGCATCCGGGGCCAGCCAACCGGCTCGAAGAAGTGGAAGAAGGAGAAAAAAAGTGGCCCGAGGCACCGAGAGAGACGGCAAGGGCCCGGAGAAAGATCACGTGTGTGTATTGGAGGAACACACTCGCAGCCTCGGTGGGAGAGGGTGACACGGAGCTCGTGGTTCAGTCCGTGCTTGCCCATCAGAGACGCTGCTGAGCCAGCTCTCTCACTCCCTGCGCGAATTATTATCGGAAGGACGAGTACTCTCTTTCGTGTTTGTGCTTATACTCTGTGTATGTGTGTGAATTCCTGTGCCCCGATGTGCGCTGAAACCCGTGACGGATTTACGCACGATTCGTAAACGAAACTTTTTCCAAAATTCGCCAATTTTCTCTCGTTCACTGCTGTCAACGATATCTTCTTTTTCTTTTTCGCTCTCTTCGCTCTCTTCGCTTCTCGGGCGTGATCCCAAAGCTTGACAGCTGTCTCGGGCTTGGGAGAAAAAACGCTCAAATTTTATTATCTCGAAAGAAATTTTCTCCCTGGCCTTTATTGTCGCGCGATTCGATGATTAAAAATAGTTCGGAGCGGCGATCGCTCGAAGTGATAGTTCGCAAGTGGAAAACGAGTTTCTCGCGAGGTTGATAGACTTTTGACGGAACTGTCAGTCCTCGCGGAGAAACTTTGCCGACGGATAGATCGACGAGTCGAGAGTTTCGAAGACTGGAACTTGGCGATAAAACCGGGAGAGCGGAGTATCGCTGTGATGCGGGAACAAACGGTCCATCCCGGTTCTCGAAACATCCCCAAATTTTCCGCTCTACTCTGAAAAAAAAAGATCAACGCCTTCCGAGAGCCCAAAATCATGAGAGTTCGCTGACAATGAGCGTCGAGTCCTGAATATTATTTCAGAGACAGAGACAATTATTCGTCCCGAGAATTCCACGAGTTAATTTTCGAGTACACATACTTCAAAAGAGATTATTCCCAAAGAGATAATTCTTAACGAGTTTTTAACGAATTCTCGAAGTAAATATTTTTCGAGAGAGAGAGAGTTCTGAGACACTTTTTAAAGAGTGAAAATTCAGTATAGGGACTCGACACGATATAATATAATTTCGTTTGACATATATTTTAATTTGGGAAAGGCGGTTTTTTCGAAGCGGTGATAAAAAAATAACACAAGGAGACTTAAGACGGAGCTCCCTTCGCGGGTGAATCTCGGGGAGGAGATTAAGAGTGAGGGTGTTGGTGTTTACGGAGGTGGTGGTGGTGCAACGTTCGGCTACGCCAGTCGCCAGGCCGGCTCTGGAGTGCCGGGTCCGGGGGGTGTGATGAGCTGCTCCGAGGTGATGTATCAATATTATCCTTACCTCTATCAGAGGCCACCACCGCCCCCACATCCGACGCATCCTCACGCCGCCGCTCACACGCATCCTCACGCGAATCCTCACGCAGCCCATCACAGTCCCGCGAGGCCCGCGCCTTTTCAACCCTTCTCCGCCGCTACCGCGACTCACCAATACGACAGGGTAAGTTTTTTGTTACAATTTTTTTTAATTAAACTATCGATCTCTCGCATACACCTAATAAATTTAATATTTCCTTCGATCCAATTACACGTTAAGAGAAAAAAAAACACGTAGATCTTTCACTATATAAATAAATTCAGTTATGGAAAGGAATTTTAAATCGAATTTGATTTATTGTAGTTTAGTTTTTACATTAAAAATGGAGATTAAATCTATTTTCATTTGACATGGCTAAATAAATTATTATAATAACTAAATTATGATCAGTCTAAAATATTTGGTAAAATTTTCTTCCCGATGAGACAACTATATTAAATATTATACAACTGTAATTATACTTTATTTAGATTTCGTTCTGTATAATAATATATTTTGTTGTATAGAATAAAATTAGTATAGTTTCCACTTTGTGGTAAAATGATGATTTTTTTTAGTGCACTTTGATATAGTGTATAATTTTTTTTATTTTTTTTAATCAAAATTTTATTTAAAAAATAAGTTTCCGTTGAATATAAAAAACTAAATTGTTAACATAACTAAAAATTACAATCAATTAAATTATTGGCATTTCAACAAATCGTTGTCTTCAGTGTATACTTAATAACTTGTACAAAAATAAAAAAGAATCTTAAGTTTACCTGCCAAACAAAATATTCTATTTTATAAAATTTTCATATATTTAACATTAGATAATAAAACAAAATGAACGAATGAATTATTTTCACGAGTATTTGTCGAGGAATGAGAATAAAAACTTGTTTTGATCGAGAGCGCAGTACCGACGAATTTCGAGCCCGTCGGCAAACGACAGAGCGTTTGGGAATCGTTGAAATTCGCTTCGAAGAAGATCGGAGAGTAAGTCTCGAACGAGACGAGAAGGAACGAGGGAAGGAAAAAAAAGGACGAGGGAAGAAATAAGATAACCGTCGCAAAAGAGCGGGAGAGACAAAGAGACGGAATACGAGGCGTGGGCGTCTCGTTAGCGAGACTCTTTCCGGTTGCACGTCACGGAGACTCTTTAAAACGGTTTTACACGCCCAATCTCGGCGACCGTGCAGCCTCTCCGAATTTCCGCCTTGCAAATCCGTGTAAAATCCACGCACCGCTTGCTCTCGGTGATTTCAACACGATTTACCGGACTCCAAAATGATTTATGAATCGATTCCGCTCGATGATAACGCAATTAGTCGGACTGATAATTCCCGGGTGATTTATCGCTTGGAAAATTGTCTCGGATACATTTTTAAGCGTTTCGTCATTGCTTGGGTAATGAAAAAAATTTCTTAATGAACATTCCCGCGATAAAAGAATAAGTTGTCGTATCACGAGAAAGAAATCTCGTTTTGTAATACATGAGAGGAGAAGAGTGAGAGAGGAAATGTTTGTTTTGAGCGAGATTGAAAAGTTTCACGCGGCTATAAGAGGATTAACACCTTGGGGGGAATATAATCGGGCATAAAAGAAGAATCCCCGTCGTGGAAGAGAGAATTTTCTCTCTCTCTTTCTTTACCGAGATCTCCACCTGTGAGACAGGTATACGAGCGTATTATGACGCCCCTCATAATTGTATACACTCGGCTCTATACTCATATCCCCGATCGTGGCAGCCACTCTCGTCTTCCTCCGCCTTTTCCCTCCTGGACAAACAGAAGCGACGGCTCGCCCATTTTTTTTTCTTTCTCGTTTAATCCGGCCCAATGAATATTGACTCCCGTTCACGCCCTTTGTAATTGAGACGACGAAAGAATGAGACAAGATATCTTTCAGCGTCGACGATGCAAAAACATCGATCGAACGAGAAGTATATAATATAACTTCTGAAACTTTTTAAAAACTTATTACTTTTTGTTGAAAGTTCAATTTTTTATCTATTTTTTTATTCTTTCGTGAAAAAAAATGTACTTTATGAAAAATTTTGTACATCAGAAACGACTTTTACATTGATAACTTATTTCAGAGTCGACGAAACAAAAAAATTAATTGAATAAAAAGCATTATTTAAATTTTGTGAAAATTAGGATATATTTTATGTAAAAATTAATTATTCGTTGATTTTAGAGAAAGGATTTGTAATTTTGTGAAAAAAAAGTAACTTTCTGAAAAATTCGACGATTCGAGAGCGCTTTGTGTTCCGCGCAGAGAACAGAAATAAATCGGAAAGCAGAGATTTTAAGATTATTGCTGGAAGAAAGGAGAATCGACTTTGACGCTTTCACCGTTCTCTTCCGAATTTATGACCGATACACGCTCACCGAGAAATTATATAAGAGAGAATTGGGGAGGCAATAATTCACGTTAAAATATCCGTAAATCTCTCCTGCGTCTCAAAAATTCGATAATATCTTCGCTAATGTGTTTACAAACACGAAGGATTAAACTCTCGCGCTCGTACCCGAGAGCGCATTTCTTCCATCGACGGCGCGACAAGAAAAAGGCGTTTTCCCGCCGAGTTTTTCCTGAATCTCGAATTCGATCATCTTCGCTAATGTGTTTACAAACACGGAGAAGTACGGACGGGCTCGTTTGAGAAAACGGACGAGGATGCGGTCGTGCGTTCTTCGACATCGTTTCGTTGACAGGACACGAGTATAGTCCCCCGCGCAGCATTAATTCACTGAAAAAGGAGAAGAAAAAAAAACAACGAAAAAAAGCGTAAAAGAAGGAAATATAGGAAAAAAAAGGTATAGCTTTTCTCAAACCCTTTTTTCTTCCCCTCGCGGATTCCGATCTTCGAACCTATTTTCGTTGTACTCTCGATCCAAAAATAGTTACTTTTTTTTCCATTTCGAGACATATTTATACTCTCCAGAGCCATTTTACGTAAATTTTAGCTCGATTCGTTTTTCACTTATTTGTTGCTTTTTGAATTGTTTTTATCTTTTCATTTTTTAATTCTTTGCAACGTTTCTACGTGTTCGTCATTTTAATACGTCTGGCGCGAGGTCAGGCGTGCGTTTTTCTTGCTTCGCGTTTCTCCTTCGCTATCTTTCTCCAGCGAACTCGGCAGGGTGTCCCTGATGCAGTTTTGCCTCACCGATGTCCACACTTCGTTCCTTACCATACCTTCTCCCTCTTTCCCCCCCACCCCCTGGCTTTTTTCCTTCTTTTTCTCGTTCCCTCATCTTTTCCTCGGCTTTTTGTTCTCGCGCGACGCCTAGCTCGTTCCTGTCATGTACCGCGCCATTAGCTTCCTTGACGCGCTCCCGTCTCGAGCGATCGCGACGTCTCAAAAATATCGCCGCGTTACACTCGAGCGTATTTACGAGGCCGCTAAACGACGATCCGGCCGCTTGAACGCCTCCCGAGATCTCTACAAAGTGGCAACAAACGAAAAAAATATTCCCTCGTCATTTTTTATCCCCCCCTTTTTTTCATCTTGATGAAAATAAATGTTCTGAGAAAAAGTGTAGCTTCGTCAAAAAAAGAGCTGTAAACAAAATTTATGAAGATCACCAGTCGTCGCCGAGAAATATGGAAAATTGAAAATATTTAGATAAGAAGAAAGAAAATTAGTATAATTATATAGATGAACAACTACGAAAGCAAAACATACGATGTATATTAACGCGACTAAATTAATTGTTTTTTAATGACGGTGAACTAATTTTAGAGAAACGAGGAAAAAAGTGCGTCATAATTTTGTCGAAGGTCTGAAAAAAATGCAATTATAGACTAATTTTTTCGTATCTCAAACCAAAATCGAGCATTCTCCTGTTCGGTGTGATAAAATAACTCGCGCACGCGAATCATCGACCGTTCCTCGACTCTACATCACTTCTCAACGTGAATCAACATTCTTCGGAGGTGATAATAATTTACTGCGGAGAACGAGTGTGCGAGACAGTAATAATAGCAATAAAGGAGTCAGTTGTAGCGTGGAAATTAATATTACGTCTTCAGAAGAGAAAATAGCCCTTCTTGAATATGCAAACGATTGGCGTCTCATAAAAACGTTTTGTTCACAAACTGAATCACATTATATGTTCTGCCTGAGTATACTTGCATTCATCGAGATAAAAAAATTAATTATAATTTATAATTTTAAATGTACTAAATTTAACACAGTTCTGGAAATAAATACTTCGCTTTTAATAAAATATTTCAAAGATCCCAAAAAAGATATATGGATTGATGAAAATTTTGATAAATTCAGATAATTGTCTAAGATTGAACAGTGAAAAAATTTCCTCATTGTGTAGTTGACAATTATATGTACAACGAACAGTTGCGACATATCATCGATATATAATTATTTTTCTACGTATATAAATGGATTATATAAACGTAGATCTATATTTTATGTAATTATCAATGTTAGAACAGAAAATTTTTGACGTTTGAAGATTAATGTCATTGTATAAAGTAAGCTTTCGAACGTCAATTCTTATCGATACTTTCCAATAAAAAAATCATGATATAACCATTTTTATATATGATTAAATAATATCATAAACTATAGTCACGTGAATAATTTCTAATTTGACTCAAAATATAGTTATGCAAGAATATTTTTAAAGTGTTATTTGAATAATTCGAGTTGATAGATCAGGAACGTGAGCAATTTTTTTTTGGTTAGATTTGGTGAATGTTGGTCAACGGAGGATGAAAAAGAGGAAAGCAAAAAACAAATGATAGTCGTCTTGGTGCATGCAAAAGGGAGAAACGCGTTGTTGAACGAGTGTCGTCGCGAATTAATCGGCCTCAATGTCAGGCTAATTAATAACAGTTTCTTAATTAATTTCGCTCCCAGTTTGTACGTACATAATATTATCTCGGGACTGAGAGAATAAGACTCCGGGACAGGCTTCCTTCTTTAACGTTGTTTTTTTTCGCGAGAGTCCTTCGTTTCGCGTGGATTTATCGCGTGCTTTATATCTGTATGCGTACAGGGGGCTGACAGAGAGGAAAGAAGGGGCGAGAAGACAAGCAGAAGCAATAAAGCACGAGCGCGGCGAACTTTCGGTCTCTCCCAGATCCTCTCTTGCTTACTTCTATCCTCTCCCTCTTTCTTATCCCTCCCTCGACCAGGAGAGAAATACTCTCGTCTCGCCCCGTGAGAAAACGAGCCGATCGCGTTCATTTTCCCCCTCTCTTCCTTTCCCGCGAGAATCAAAACATATCTACAATTCTGTCCCCGATGTCTCTTCGCAATCGGATATTCTCGAACTCATCTTGAATCTTTCCAATAAATTTTTTTTAAATAAAACAAAAAACAAATCAAGAAAATTGCAATCCGATAATGTTTTTATTGAATAATAAGAGATCCTCTGTTCATTGTTTTTCCTCGCACGGTCGATGGTAAAACTCGACTCGTTTTGTCACAGGATATATACGAGTTGGGATGCTCGCTATATTTTTCCGCTTAATACTCGCGAATTTTTGGTCTCTTTTCGCGGGGGGAAGAAAAAGGTTAAAAAGTGAGCGCGAGCGCGTAATATATCGACGCGGGGAGAGAGAAATTTTTCTCATGCAGATTGCAATATATTAGCGCCCTTTCGTATACGGGAGGCTGGCTCGCGCGGGGGAAGGAAGGCTATTAATTCCCTCTGGGCGCGCACCGGTAGAGTCGCTCCTAAGAGCGGAGAACCCCGGGAGACGACCGGTCAGAATCTCTCTCTCTCGCAACGACGGGAATCGCGTTGCGGCGCTTGCAAAGAGGCCACGAGTGGAGAATCACAGGGAGAATAAAAAAAAACAAAAAAAAAGAAGCGAGAGAGAGAGAAGGAGAAAGGCGGCGGCGAGTTGGGTCAGGCCCTAAATAAAAGGAAGGAACGTTTAAATAAAAGTAAACTCGTGTCGCACGCAGGCAATCGTCCCAACACGCCGCTCTCGTCCCGAGGCTCTTTCTCTTTCTCTCTTTCGTTCCCTCGGTCCTGTATCCTGCTGCTTCGGCTCCCGCTCGCGCTTTTCGTTCCTCAACATCGCCGCCATAGCCCCCTTCCCCCCCCCTCGCGCCTTTCCTCCCTCCTTCCCACCCCAATCGTCCGTGAACTCGCGCGGTCTTCTTTTTATCCGTGTATCTTTCCCACAACGAGTCACCCGTCTCTCTCTTTTTCTCTCTCTTTCTACTTTTCTCCCTCGCTGACTCTCTTTCCCTCACCGAGTCCCTCTCCGGCAATGAAAAATCGCTAAATTCGTGAGATTCTTTTATTTCGGCGCGAGATTCTCTCCGCGGATAAGCAAATAATAAGTGGCCGAAGGGTGCATTTGTTCGTGATCGATTTTATCTCGCCGTCGCATTCTAGATAGTACTCAATTATCGGAAATATTGGATAGCTGTTCGATCTCATTATTTCCAACTTTCAATGTACGTTATTTTTGGAAAAAAATGAATAATTTTTATGCTTTTTTTTATTTTTTGACGTAATTTTATTTTTTATTTTTGACAACAGTATTTTGTTCTTGGGAAGAAACTTTTTGACGTTGATGACAGTCGGGCCAATGCATGGTTTATGTATATTGGCCAACGCTAGCCCATTGCTGATCCGATATTATCGACGTCAAAATTTATTTCTAGCCTTCTTGTCGAACGAAAAATATTATTAATTATAAAAATTAAATAATATATAAGCTTCCAGGTAACTTGATCGCAAAGTTTACTTTTTCTGTTTCATATTCTGATGCGACGAAGTCTCAACATTTAATTGAAATTGACGCGAAACGTTTGATAAATCATCAAACGAATTAAAATGATTAATTACTCTTTGGAACAGTTCTTACGAGTGTTTGTAAACCCGAGTATTTTTTTCAAAGTTCTTCTGAGGATGGCTGAGGGAAAAAAATGGAAGGAATGCCGGGAAGAACGCGTGCGAGAAAAACGACAGGAGCGAAAGAAGAAAGAGAGAGAGAGAGATGAGTCTCGATTAAAGCGAACAGCGAAGAGGCTTCAATTTTTTTTGGCTGTCGCGTCGAGTGGTGTGACACGTGACGAATGTCTTGTCTTGCCGATCGGTGTCGACAGAAATCTCGTCACTCGTGCACACACGCGCATCGACGGAAATTTCGGTGGAAAAAAGCAGCGAGCTTGAGAGAAAGAAAAAAAAGGAACGAACAATAAATGGGAAAAAAGTGAAGAAAAAGGAAGAATATCAAGAGACAGAGGAAAAAAAATTGTTGTGTGTGTCAGCGAGAGAAAACAGAAAAGTGCAGAGAGAGAGAGAAAAAAAAATATATCTCGTCGCGGAGCGATGGCCCGGAAAGGGAAAGGGATGAAGAGCGAACGAGCGAGTTCTGTCAACGCTTCCCGAAAAGTTCCCTATAACGTCGAAACATCAGCGGAGGAGAAACCGCGGCGGCGGCTCTGGAATTCGCGTGCGCAGCTCGCGGAAAAAAAGATTCGGAGCGAAAACAATAAAATAAAAGGGCTGACAGAAGCCTTAAAGGAATAAATAAAAATGTGGAAAAAACTTTCTACTTAACTCGGTAGCTTTTTTCGTCATCGTTACTTTGTTTTTTTTTATCTGTAGAGAGAAAGAACTGCTTCTCGATACACACTCTCTTTTTCGTGCGTTTGACAGTTCGGAGGCATTAAAAATCCCCGAAAAGATATTCGTCGATAGAGACATAAAAAATTTCCCATCGACTATGTATACTCATTTACGTTTTTACTACATTTAAGGAGATTGTAAAGGAATGTCAAGGTCTAAAATTATGCCTGAGCGAATGAGTTTTCCTATATAAGTATTTCTATATAATTACCAAACTTTCTGAGTGGAAAAATAAATCTGAAAAGATTTCCATGATGATTTTTTACTTCGTTTTACTTGAATTTTATGTATATATAATTGTTATATTTCACGTTGGTAAAACAATAAAACAAAAATCATAATTATAATTATAAAAATTATCATATTAAACAAATTATGAGAAATTCTGTGTGTTTGAAAATAAAAAATCGTCACAATTTTCTATCAGTACGACAAAATATAATAATATATTTCTCATAAAATTTTCTCCATGAAGATACGAATCTCGAGGAAGAAAGTATAGGATAAACCATTATTCTTTCCAATTTCGTTACATTTATAATTTATAAAACAATTATTTGAAGTGACATGAGTAATCTCAAAAAACTGAACTAAAAACCGTACTAAAATGACTGTAATAAAAATTATTAAAAAAATCAATGCATTATATTCGCAAGAAATATATATCCGCGCGTTTGAAAGCGCGGGACTGAGAATTATCACATCTCGAGCGTCCAAGCGAGCGGAGGACAAGTCGCGAATGCACATTACTCCAATTAGATTTATTCGAGCTCGCGTCCGTAGCGATGAAGAGGGAGAAGAGCTGATGGTCCGCGCGCGCATGGGACGCTGGGAGAGTAAATATGGAGGCAGAGAGAAGAAAAATAAAAATGTTGGGCTCGAAGTGACGTGACGTAGAAACACCATCGGTGTATGTTACTGACGGAAAGAGGCAAAGAGAGAGATAAAGATAAAATAAGTGAGGGAGAGAGGGAGAAAGAGAGAAAAGACAGGTGCACTCGATGCGACAGACGATCGTGTTTCTCTCGTCTCGTTTTCTCTCTTCGCCGTCTTGTAGCCGAGTTTTGCTGTCATCGAACCGACGCACACGCAGAAAACGGTAGCGAGCCAAAAAAAGTAGCTATCCTTTCATTAGCACTCCGGTATATCTCGAGTCGCGAGTTCTTCCCTTTTTCTCGACGCCGCTTGTATATATAGTGACGGACAAAAGGGCGAAACTCGCTCGAGACTACGTGCCGGAATTCCTGCCTCGAGTCCTTACGCGCTTGATGTGTATATTCGCGGTAAACGTCACCGTCTTTTATATATCCCCGGGAGCTCGATCGTCGTGTCGCTCGTACTCGAGTATCAACACCGATTTCCGCTCCGAATCCGAGAGCTATACCACTTCCGGAAATAAAAATTCATGAATTATTGAGCATATGGGACATAAAAAATCGCTGACAAGCGCGGAATGAGCAAAAATTCGATATTTCGCGAATTAATCTTCCATTATTTATCTCACGCGGAGATACATATATATATAAGACTCGCGTTAAATTACGTGATGTCCAGGATATTGTTTTTCTCCCGCTGCTTTTTTTTTCTCTTTCGCGACGTTCTCGGAACGCGTTAAATTTGTTTTCTTTTTTCCGCGGACGGCGCTTCCAAGATTCGCAGTTCTCGCGTTATTGCGCAACGCCGAGGTGCAAAGTGTCTCCGCGTGTTAAAAGAGCGACTTATCGCGGTTTCGTTCGCACTCGTTTTCGCGCAATTGGTCCCGAGACGAGTTTCTCCCGCTCGAAGTTCACCGCGGTATAGCGAGGAAAACTGAAAACGTGCAAAACACGAATATAAAAACGTAACGCTCTCGCCGTTACGGCAGACCCAGCCGATGCTTCCGGACTAGATGCCACCAAACCCGACAATTTTCCGTAAACAAACTCAAGAACGAAATTTGTATCAGTAACGACCGCGATCCCTCTTTATTGCTTCAAATCCACGTGCAAAAATCTCACGAGACGTTCTCGTATACCTTTTCGGTAATTATTTGGATTCAGTGTAATCAATCAATACGACTATTTTTTAGAAAAAATTGTGGTATATTGTCTACTCGATATTATGAATTATTGATTTTTCAGTTATTTTGAATAAATTCGTAATAAACCCAGCAGTAGTATAAATGTTATGTGAAGTTATGTGTTTTTTAAATTTCAATTTTTAGACATGCATCATTGAAAATTAATTTATAGATTGACTAAAACTCTTCTTAGTTACAGGTAATAGATGATTTTTTAAAATTTAATTAATTTAATTAATCAAAATTAAATTCGTCTATCTATAAAGCTTTATATTACATATTTAAAAAGTTTATTTTCAATTCAAGTGATCGGTACACAAAACTTCTTTTATTATTGCACACTTTAATTATCTCTACAACATATTTTAATTAAAGGTAATTGTCTAATAGTAACACTTATGGTGACACGAGCCCCTTGAAATAATTTCTGTTAATGTGTGATCAAAATATGTATACTGTATTTTCTTCCAATTCGAGAAGACCTTTTTTTCTTTCGTAAGATATTTCGTAACCGCGAGCAAAAAGAAATTAATGACGCATCCCGTAAAAAAGTAACGTCGACAATGTAAAATTCGGCGACGTTCATGTTTCACAAAAATGATGAGGAGGGGAAAATATTAACGCAGCCGGGAGACACGGTCAGGATCTGTCTTTCGCGTATTTTTTTTTCTCCCTTTTTCTCCTCTCGCTCATTTATTTCATTTTTTCCCCATTCTGTGAGCTGCTTTTCTGTGCCCGGGAGAGAAACTCGTCAGGCTCGTAAAGCGCATTTTTTCACCGCGGGTATCCCGCGGTCTCGGAGAACTCGCGCGGTATCTTTCCCGATTAATGAACCGATGTCCCACTCGAGACCACCCCGGAGTATTATAACGCGACGGACGTACAGAAAACACACACGTTCGAACATTATTCCCCGCTCGCGGGGCTTTAACCAGCCCACCCTCAATTATTTTCCCATAATCTTCAACAAATGGGAATTCCGCGATAGTTTTCCGTGACACATCGTATTTTTACGATCCTGACTCTGCCACGACGATCGACTTTATTCCAATTTTGAACGACACTCGTTAAACTTGCCTCAAACTGATTTTAATTAATTTCGTTACGTTTTTTTTTTTTAATTTTCGATTTGTATTTCATTAATTAATAATTCGTATATTCGAAGTGGTCGCAAGAACGCGAAATATTCGAGAGCGACGCGGAGCTTCCCGTTTCTACTTTTCGAAGGATAACCAGGATGAGAGAGAGACAAAAGTCTCGTTTTTCCCCTTACCTTAATCTCCGTCCGTGTTCTCTTATTTTTCTTGTTTTCCTCAAACGAACCGCGACACACGGGTCGCGCGAGCGCGTTTTACCTGGCCAAGTTTTACGATCGTCGCGTCTCTTGCGCGAGGTGGCGATGTGTCCTCGGGTTATCGTGCCGGCGGGATCTCTCTCTCGCTCTCTTGTTCCCCGCTCTCGCCCAGCCATAGAAACGTTCACGAATATTCTTTCCTCCTTTCACTGAAAAATTCTCATTCTTTTCTATCCTTTTATTCTTCAACACGCTCGTTCTATCCCAAATATTCTGCATCGATCAACGAGCTAACCAAAAGTCATCCGGACGATATTCTCATCAGAATCTTTATAACGAACAAAAAAAAAATTTTTATCATCTCTTAAACATACTGATAAAAACTATCAATACGTCCCTCGTAAAAAATTTATTTAACGAAAAAAAGCGCGATAATTCTTCATTTTTCTGTAAATCTTAAATTTGTGAAATATATATTTTCTGTACAAAATATATATAATCTCAAAATAATAAAAAATTCACTAATTATCGCGTAAATGTGAAATAATCATAAATCCATTTTTTTTTCATCAAGATTCTTATCAGATCTATAATTCTTTTTCATCCTTCTTTTTCCCTGCTCTGCGTCTCGCGGTAGTTTGTTTAGTCTCTGTGGCACACACGTGACAGGGCCTTTCTCGAGCTGGAAAAGACACGGAGGATCGGCCAGGCTAGATATGTACGGAACACTATAAAAAGCGGGGAGGCAACTCTTAGCGTGGATAGAAGGCGTTTAACGTATAAATTATAACGCGAGGAGAACTCTCGGATTCCTCGGACGGACTACGTGGCAAATGAATTTTTTTTCTGCCACATGTTGGTCCTTCCTTCGCTCTCTTTCTCTCTCTTTTTCGATTCTCTCGCCAGTTTTCAAGTTATTTTCTATATATATACATACACAAATTGACCAAGGCTCGGTCGCCCTTTCGAGCTTTTCTAGAGCTTTGGAGTTAAAATGTAGAAGCAAAGTTTAAATTTATACTTAATGGATATTTGACCTCTCGGAGTAATTTTTTTCTGAGGGAAATAACATTTTTCTTCAGGCCATGGAGATTTTCTTCCCGATTTGGAATAAGAGAGAAACAAGCGCATGCGTGCTTTCAACCCTCGGGAACACGGGGGTGACTCGACGTCGATAACGCACCGAGTTTTACACGCATTTCCACGTTCGCTCCTTTTTTTCTCGCTCTTCACCGCCCTTTTTTATACTTCCGCCATTTTGTGACTCCTGGTCACGCGTCCACCATCTTCGGCTTAATCAACATTAACACTGTTCTTTATTTTAGCCAGACACGACAATTTTCAGCACGATAATTCATTTTTTTATCGTGTAAAAGAAAAAAAACGTGTTTCGTTTCTTGGGAATTAATTTATCCAGAGTGTAACTAATGTTTCAATCAAGGGTTTTTTTTTAATATTACGAAATGCTCAAAATGAAAGTAATTTTATTATATTTTAAGTAAATGTATTAACCTTTGATTTGTTATCGTTTCTTTCGATTTTTCAAGTCTCAAGATTTTAACTGACTCGATAAAAACTAAAAAAAGTTCAAGTGTTCAGTATCACGAATTATAAATTTTAAGCTGTAACATTTTTGCTCACGCATGCCGTTTTAACCATTATTTTTTTCCATTATTATTTTATCCTAAGTAAACAAAAGAGAACAAAATTTTTGTTAAAATTACCAAGTATAATTTGGTACACTGTGATTTATAGTTATATAAATAAAAATAGAATTGACGTAAGTAAAAATGTCAATTTAACCTGACATGATAAATGATTAAAATAACTAAACTGCAATCAACCAAATATATAGTATTTTAGTAAAATTTTTCTTAGTGCAAGACTTTATTGCGTGTCACCTTCAAATGAAATAAGTTTTATCAGAACGAAAAATAAAGACATAAAGGAATAGAAAAAAGATATTTTCGGACGAAATAGAGAGAAGCCAAGAATTTTATCAGATCGCGCAAACAATTTTGTTGATGCCGAGTAGAATATACTGTGTTCAACACTTGAGACAATATTATAGAAATAACATGGAATATACAAGGTTTCGTTGTGTTTATTACTTTTGAAAAAAGAAGCTGAATCTGTTTGACGTAACAAAAATTTTGTTCTCGTATATGTTCGATGCTATTTTTTGCACGTTGAACTAAACTTTTTGCTGATTTGACTGAAATTTAATTATTTCGAATGAAAAAGTGTTGCGTCAACTACATATTTCCAACTATACAAATATTTTTCAACTACATCTGTTTTCAGTGAATAAATTTGGAAGAGGGAAAATAAAGACGTTATCTTTCGAGCTAGAGAAGAAAGCGAGAGAAAGAGAGAGAGAGGCCAAGAGTGTCGTTATCAGTATCACGAACAATAGTTGCCGAGCTACCGCTTTTTTGCTCGCTCGAGTGTTCGCGCTGGCAAAGCGCGACCGGCGCACGCATTTCTGGTATTCCCGGCGGGTATTTCTCGTATTAGGAGAGATCGACTATACTCTCTACTCGGTACTGGGTAATTTGTTGTTCCCTGGATCGTAGCGCGGAATAAATTTTCAACTCTCACGTCGTGCGCGCTTTTCCAGCGCGTACACGCTCGCTCTTTCGCGAATCGACACACGCGACCGAGCGAAATTCCAACATCCGCGACTCTACGCACAAATACGAGAAGCGAAGAAAAAAAGATATCGTTTTTCTTTTTCGATCAATCGGCGGACGAATTCGCAATCGAAATTATTATTCTCCCGCAATTCTCATATTTCTTTTATTCATATCGGCACGAGCCCCCTTTCACTCTGTTCCACTTTACACTTATCCGCGACACTCGTTATTCTTCATATTCTCCTCTTTCAATAAAAGCTTCTCGATTATTCTCTCTCTCTCGCAACCGGGGAGAAAAAATTATTTTCCTCGTTAGAAAACGTGCACGAGTGAAAAAGAATCTTTTATCTGGAAAAAAAGCGATACGCTCTAACGTCCCAATTAAGTCGAGGGGAAAAAAATGTCTATTAACATCATCGTCGTTCATTATCGCTGAAAATGAAAATAAATCAAGCGTCAAAGAGCGGCATGTAATTACCTCTCGAAATCCATGTTTCTCTATTTCTCTCTCTCTCTCTCTCTCTTTCTTCCTCTACGTTTCGCCTCGGAGACTACTCGCTTCATCACCCGTTCGAATTTTCTCGAAGCAGCACATCCCATAAAGATGGGGAACACGTGTCGGACGATAGATCACCCGGGACGCTCGCATGTGCCCGAGAGCTTGCACTTTGTCAGAGTTAACCACGCCCGTACACTCCGAGATTATGCGCCCGGAAAAAAAATCCACGAAGCTCGAGAAGCCCGCCCGGAGATGAATGTTTTCATTCGAGGGCTCGCTCTCTCGAAATAACGAGAAAAAATTTATCGACAGTTCCGTCGTACACCTGTCAATCGAGGGAACAAAAAGCGAAACGAAGAAGAAGAAAAAAAAGTTTAATTGAGGATAAAAAATGGCGATGATTAAAAAAAGAAGGAAATTCGGAGTATTTTTGCTTTCTTTTATCTTCTCTCGCGCGTTTCGCTCGCTCGATAAGCGATCGCGCAGAAAATCGACTCGTCGAATGTATGTTTCACTCGAGTGTTTTTTCGCCCGGCGAGGAGTCTTGTCGTTTCGCGCGGGACTCGCCGTCTCTTTTTTCCATCCTCTCTCGCGTCCCTTTTTTCTCGCTCTCCCGATACTTGTCGCCAGTTGTTGCCGGTAACAGGGCTCGATCGGAGTTACCGCGAACGGTTGCCGAAGTGTCACGGGAAACCCGACGTGTCCATCTGTCCCCGAGCGAGGGCCCTCGCGCCCGGACTCGCTCCTCTCTTTTCGAATCTGCAATTCAGATCAAACGTCACCCGCGTCTCATCACGCGTCTCCCGGCCATAAACGGACGAAATTTTCAGCCGAGTACATTCTTCACAAAACTTCAGACGTGTTTTAACCAAAATAACGATTTTGCGTTTCAAGATACAATCCACTTTTTACGGAAAGCTTCAAATAAAAAAAACTCCTTACGCAAAAGTTTTTATTTGCTTTGTTTTATATTTAATTATATAATTTATTATTTTTTTGACATTTTTTAAAATTGGGGCTAAAATAAAGTAGAGTAAAATAAAATAAAAATGATGTGTTTGAAATTTAAAAAAAAGCTTTTGTCGCAAATTTTTAATTTGCTTTGATTTATTTTTAATTGTATCATTTATTGTTCATTTTTTTCAAGATTATTCAAAATTGGAAGTAAAATAATATAAAATAAAATAAAAATTGTGTTTTGAAAATTAGGTTGGATCGCGAAGAATTTCATCGTCATCGGCGATACTGAATTCTTTCGCGATAAAAGGCAGCACCGGCCATAAATCTTGGGCGAATGAATCTGTGATCTTTCCGCGCATTATTTTACATTCCATATTTTTATCTCCTAATTAATTTATTGGTGAATAAAGCTGAGGAAACGATGTATCTAAAAAATAATAAATCCATGACGAGGTGATATTCTAGGTAAGTCTCGAAGGTCTCGCGAAGGATGTTCTCCCGTTTCCGGAATCCTGATTCACTCAATTTTTTTTCCCGCGTCTTCGCTTTTTCTCAACAATTCCGCGCCGCAGCGACCTTTGTCTCGATTATCGATTTATTTGTAAAGAAGAGAGAAAAATATATATCTTCGCGCCGCAAACATCGAGCTCGCGGGATTTCCGCGGACGTCAGAAGAGAAATATTTTTCTTTCGACAGAAATAAAATGACGATTATCGTTCATTTTTATCCTTCGATCGAACCAGGCATTTTTTCCATTTCCTTGTGATATTTTTTTCCTAAAAAAAATAGAATGTTTTCCCTGAATCGCATCGCGTATACATATGTCGATAAAAGCCGGCATTTCTTTGACACGTCAGCTGTCCTCGGATCCGGAGCGCGCAGTTCCTCCAGGAAAACGAGCAGGAATCGAGAATCACGAAGAAAAATGAACTCGACTGCATTCGGAATAAAGCATCGATTACTAAAAATATGAACTCTGGATCGATTAAACGAGAGAAAAGAGAGAGAAATCACAAAAAAAAATGAATCTCTGAAATTCGAATACCACCAGCTGTTCCCCGCATAATTTAGCAACACTATATTTATTCTCTCTTTTTTCCCTTTCTCTGGACATTCATATACGCGCGAGCGAGCATAAAACGTTTATATCGTCGATAAAGAAGCACCGAGGATTTTTCAAATTTTATTTCAACCTTCATTTGTTTATTTACATTTATTTCGCAATTTTTTTTCGCCGAGCTCCCGATGGTATCCGCGCCGGTGCGAGAGAAGTTAAATATGCGAAGTAAGTGGCAAATTAATAACGCGAACGTATAACCTTCTAAGCCCCGTGTATTTACATCCACTCGCATTCGAAGGTATAAACTTTTCGTCCGGCCCGAGGTGAGTTTACTCTGAACATCCCGCGGGACGCGGTACACACACGCCGTATATACTTTCCGCGGTAGCCGAAGATAAGCTTCCATTACTGGAATACCGATTTCTCGAGTGGCTAGTCTCGCTGCCGATTCACCATCTCGGCGCGTATATTAAAAGCTGACTCCGCGCAAACGCGGATAATTAGTTAAGAATAGGGCTCAACCCGACGAAACTCAAGAAGGGAGGATAAAAACCGTTCTCTTCGATCGATACATTC
Source organism: Cremastinae sp. A BG-2022a (assembly GCA_030522545.1). Taxonomy (NCBI): domain Eukaryota; kingdom Metazoa; phylum Arthropoda; class Insecta; order Hymenoptera; family Ichneumonidae; species Cremastinae sp. A BG-2022a. The sequence goes on from JAPYYW010000653.1 coordinate 29,617, forward strand.
TCCCCACCTCCTTCTTCTCTCCTCTCACGATTTTATTTCCTTTTTATATCTTCACGGATTTTACAACCGCGAGGCGAGAGAATCTCGGATTCTATCGCGGACAATTAAATATCGGTCCGTGTCGCACATTTTTTTACTTTTTTATTTTTTTAGTAGGTATAGTGGCACGACTATTAACGAAAAGACTATACTTTAGATATTATAGGGTATTTTGTTTTACGTACAGTGATGAATAGTCTGGTAGTGTCTAGTTGTAGATTGAATTTTATTGTCAGTTATATTCAATTGTCTTGATCCACGATGAGTTCTAACATGTTTATAGATTTTGGGATACAAGACTTGTTAATAATATAGGCCATAGAACAATAAGGTCGGTTTAAAAATTGAAAATTATCAATTTTATTCTTTGATAAAAATTTCCCAAAGTTGAACATATGTATCTTATATGGAGACGAATTCAATAATTTACACAAATACATTTTTTTTTCAAGAATATCCTTAAAGATTCTTCCACTTACATTTATATTATTATTACATACATTTTAAGTGTGTATTTATTAATAATAGTAAAAATGAGCAAAGTAAGAAGAATCACAAAATTGGAATTGCACGTACTCAACATCCTTAATCGCACCTCTGTAAATATTTCCGATTCATAAAATCAAAGATGAAACATATGTGTTGAAGCTAATATAAAGAATTTATTAATATATGAACATTCAGGTGATGTATTTATTAATTTTTTCCCCATGATTCGTAAATATGTAATAATTTAATATTCGTAAGAATATATACAATGTTTGTTCGAGGCCTGAAAGTATGATGATCGAGGATTGTTATTGGTGGTTGTGACAGGCTCGGTATGATTTGTCGCAACGTCGGCCAGCTGCTGTCGCTGGCCGTTGACTCGCCCCTCTCGGCGTGTATATCCGCTCGAAACAAGAAACTGGCCGGAGCGGCGAAGCCTTCTAACTGGGTTATCGTTTTCATTCGATTCACAGTTTTCTCCGCTGACGAGATACACGCTGCAAAGCTGCCGGCCGAAACCTTCAACACTCCTCGCTTTTTTTTCCCTCATTTCATTTCTAGACTTCTTTTTTCCTCGCCCCGTTCGGTTTTCATGCTCGTATATGTATTTATTCGCGAACCCTTCACCGTTGTGCCAGAATGCAATGTGCTCACCGATCCCGCGGAAAAGATACGCAAGCCTTCTCCAAACCGCCCGTCCGAACGACAATGACTTATTACTCCCCCACACCGAGGAACATACGTCAAATGATAAATTACGGTCATGCACGATTTATAATAATTACCGGGCACTCGCCATACATTTGCGCACCCGTAAACGTCAAATATCCATTACTGACCATCGTAAAGCTAAACGATGTAAAACCAGAATATTCATTTTATTTTCTCTGTATAAATCTTCGACTGGGAAATGTACTTTTTTTCCTGAGTTTTCAGAAATGTTAAAATTTCTCGGAGTCCCGGGTGCTGCCGTTTTTCCTGCTTTCACCAGACCGGATCGAGCTTATTGCGTATCGAAGATTTTTGCATAACGAATCGAATGGTGGTTGATTAAGTTTATTTATCAATAATTTAAAAGAAATGACAGTAATTGGATATTTATGAAAATATTTTTGATACTTGATCAAATTTTTAATAGTTAAAAAAAAATAAATAAAATTTATGTAGAATAGGATTTTTTGGGGAGAGCACGATTCTTTCTCTTCGTAAATTTTCTTCGTCGCTTCGTTCGCGTTTTTGCTTTTCTCCCGTTCGAAGCTCGAAAAGTGCAGGCGAGAAAATGCACGGCAATGTCTTCCCGAAGTGATTTACGATGACGTGACTACTTATCTCCTAACTTACGATGTTTACCGATTCAATTAGAGGCGGATAAATTCAACGAGACGCCCGGGTACGAGCCCGCACGCCCGAAAAATCTACATAAATATGTTCCGCCGGAAAATTTTCCGCGAGAGCCAGAAGCGCAGATACATTTGTTTCGACATTAATTTACCGTAACGGTTTACTGTCATAACAAAACTATAATAAACCCTGCGGTCTCGCTGGCCCGGCGCCAGAGGTCGTCGGATTGTTCCTTCGAAATTTTATATACGCAAGCCCCCTATCCGCGAGAGAAATCTCTTCTGCACGCGCATTTCCGAATCGAGTGTGCTCTCGCGAGTTAATAAAATACTGGAGATGCCTCGGGACGACATTGTTTTTCACTCCAGCGGACTTTTGGCGAGCCTCGGCATCCCGCTCGACTCAAATCCACGAGAAACCGAGAAACCATTACTCGCTTCTGTTTCAAGTTCACTTGCGTGCATTTTATCAATCGAGCCTCTCGCTTGCATGCTCGTTAAATTCCATTTCCTTTTTTTCTCCACGAACGTGCCGGCGGACTATAAGAATTTGACAAAATAAATTATTCTATTAAAATAAATTGTGTTAATTGAAGTACACTGTTAATATTTTTATTTCCAGTGAATCATTTCTTTAAAGTGTCTAAAAAAATGATTTTTCGATGATTAAAAAAAAAACGTGAACGATGAATTGTAAATTTTTTTAAAAATGAAAAGTAAAGAGATTTATTATTAAGGATAATATATATCGATTGTTTACCTTGCGAGAGAATATGATAATTAATTGCGTATCGGCCGCTCGTTATTCCGAACGCTCTGATCGATTTACCGCGAACGAGAGACGTTCCGGACGAAGGTAACGGATTGTTGCCCTGTTAAAGATGGAAAACAGATGGGCATTGCAGAAGTAAACCGGACAATCCTTGGCTTTTTCTCGTCACCGTGCGCGCCGAGAGCTGTATCTCGCATCGAGAAACGGAAAGTATAAGTTATGAAGGCGAGAAACGCGAACGAGAGAGAGTGAAGTTACCATACCTTTTACGCGAGTCAACTCACGCTCAAATCATTTATACAACGATCGCTCGACATTACAAAAAAAAACGAATAAATAATATCGTGCTCGGATTCCATTAAATTATTCCGGCAGGGATTTCAGAATTTTTATATATTAATTTATATACATATTTTCTGCTCTCGCAAGTAAACAAAAAAAAATCAGTAAATTTTTATTGAACGATATACTTTTCTTCGACTTAAAAATTCATCGATTTTGACCAGATTGGCAGAGAGTTCGGGAAAGATAAAAAAATAAAATAAAATACACGTTCGGGCTTCTCGTCGTCGCGCGCGGACACCACGGTCGCTCGAGCGGAGTTGAGACATTTTTGTCCCCGTCGGCTGTCATTAGGAGCTCTTAAATATGACAGCCAATCGCACGTAAAACGTCTTCGTAAGTCATTAAGCGTTCGGGACGCGTAGCGGGAAAGGCAAACTTTCTCGCGCGGTGTGACAGCGCGTTCGCGGGACACACGCTCGCGTTTTTCTCTTTTTCCCCGACGAGATGAAGCCTCGTGGTGCTCCGTCAGAGGAACGATGACAACTCTCCGCTTAATCACTTCGCGCCCAGCGCCGAATTCTTCGAATCGTTCGGCTCCCCGCTCGCTCCCGCTGCACAGTGAAAAGTCGATGATTTATAGCAAAAATGTCAACGAACTTGTACACAACATCGCGGAGCAACGTTCGAGCGTTTTCGATCGATCGATTCAGCATTTTAATCATAATCTTTGATTTTTTATTCTCCGTTGCAAAAGTCGTCTTGATCTGAATGAAGAGTTGCGCTTCATTTAAAGTATTTATTTTATATACACAATGAGCGAAATTATTATGAAAAATATAATGGGGCTTTCGGTTGATTATTTTATCAGAATGTGTGCAAAACTTGAGAAAGCATTTGTACCGATGTAAATATCGTGACATTAATTAGTCGTATAAAATGATAACTTTCAATTCGGGCTTTTTCTACTTTAAATAGTGAAAATCTCGATTTTTTAAATCAACAATAAAATTGTACTATAAATAACCATGATAGTTTCACAGTCATTCATTAATTACAGTCGAAAAATCATGAAAAAAAACGATCTTTTAATACAATCTTATTAAAAAAAGCATAAGATCCCTTTTTGCATCAAAAGTGGAGTCTAATTTGACGAGAACGCGTTTGAGAAGTTGGAAGGATAAATATGAAATTCGGAGAGTCGGCTCGAGGAAAAAGAGAATCGGAGAGGAATCTGTATACTGACAAGCTCCCCGATGCGGACACGCAGCTGCGCGTATACACACGCGCATCCGTGAGTAAAAACTTATAGGTGGTCCAACTTTGTTCGTTAAGTTACATCGGTTAGATTTGAAGATAAACAGAAGTTACACCTCGCGGTAACACGCGGGGGAATTAACATACAGCTAGAAGGAAGTATGCGCCGAAAGGTTCGATCGCGTCCGCTTGTTTAATGCGAGAGAGACTTTTTCGGGAGAGAGGAGAAAGAAGAAGCAGGACGCACGTATAGAGATCCCGATTCGCATTTCCATACCGGTACCATTCTCGTTCCGGACTCGAGGCGGCTCCTCCGCGATCCTTTTTCTTTTCGCTCCTCAAAACGAAGGACCTCGCAATCGCGTTTTCACACTTCTCTCTTCATCCGGGCCATAAGGACTCGGTCTGTCCGACGCGCCAAAAGGACGCACCGGTCTATATTCGTCCCGCGGAAACCATCAGCGAAGGATATACACCATTTGTATCCGCCTGATGTTATCCGCTCATCTCAACCAGCGGATACGAGCAGCGCTGTGCCGGCCATTACTGGCAGGATCCGAGATAAAGTATCCGGGCGACTGAGAATCCTGCGCCGAATCGGGGTTCTTGGAAAAAATGAATAAATCGCGGGCTCGGCCGAAAATACCATTTTTCGGCACAGGCGAATGAAATTGAGTCATTTTGAAAACAACGCGGTGAAGTTTTCCGATATTTTTAATACGGCCGATTGTCGACACAGTATTGAGATTTGAGGTCGTACAACCGAGACAGTAATTTTAACCATTTTGGCCTTACGTGTTGATTAAATGTAAAATCATCACTTGACATTTCTTGAGAGAGACTTTTATTCGCAAATTATGCAGATATTCTTTAAAATTATATATTAAAACATATATGTGAAATTTAAAGAGGCTCTATTATTTTAGTTATCAAGTTAATTATTAACTGTTTAATATTACTACTTTTAATATTGGCTCTTATGGAAGAATTAAGAAAGTGACGATATTTTCAGCGTATAATACCTCAACGATATATTTCTGTAAATTGAGAAAAAAATCGTGTGTTCAAAGATATTCATTTGTTGATTTAATGGAATGATGTAGCTAGTCAGTCGGAAATCGATAGGCAAATAATAAAATTCCTTGCTGATAAGAGTTGTATTTAAAGACACGGTAGTGTCTTGACGCCAAGTAATGAATGTAATTTACTTCACCTTCGTCATGAGAAATTCCAACATTGAAAATCATAAAGGCCAATATTTCGCTAAATAATATACATTTTAATAAAAAGAAGTTCATGAAAAGTATATTTATTTTATAACTCAATAAATTAATCATTACAACAACTTGTACATCGATTCTGTATATTAAACAAATTAGGTTGTATATAAATGAGCTACAGTTAAGTATTCAACATTGTACAATTAGTTATATTAATTTTGGCACGACATTGTTATATAGAATCAATGTTATTGTACTGGCAAATTATCTAATTTTAACCAGTATTGGTGATAATTGGTAAATATTGAAATTAGGATGTATTGAGTCTGCATTGGTCTCTTTGTTGGTCATTCATATAGAGACTACGACTTTTCTTCCCCCCTCTTTTCAGACTTGCAGCACGTTGGGTCGGAAATTAAACGGGAAATATCACAATGTTGCGATAAATATAATGACATTGATAATCGCTCGTGGCTACGGGGCTGAATGGAGTATTTACTGCCGCCTGTCAGCTGTTGAGTCTGTTAGGCTCGATAGATAGGCTCGAGCGCCGGAGTTCTTTCTCGCGAACGGCTAGGAGTGTACAATGACCGCGGCGCGGCTCACTTGCGCGATTAGCAATAAATCTGTTATCCCCGTGAACTCGCAGGAGAGGGAACGAGAGAGAGAGAAAGAAAAGTTGGCAGACCGCGAACGAGATTCCGTTTCTATAACGTATATCCATCAGCGACCATTAAATCCCGACATCGGTACGATCCATCAGTCGAACAAGTCGACACACTCTCGGGATTTCAAGACGAATCCTGAATAATACTTTGCGCACGGTTTGCTTCTGCCATTGTTTAGCTCACGCACAGGGTGTCGGAAAACTCGATTCGAGTAACGGTGATCCAAAATTAAACTCGTTTCGATGGTCTTGATCAAAAAGTTCTTGAAAGCATTTCAATCTGATGGAAATTTACCGAGTTATCGTTAATTGACGCTCGAACGGTCTACGTCCGTTCCGTGATTGGTTCAAACTTTTGGTCATTCATAACTTTGCAGATGTTCGTGGGATTGAAAAATGACTCATCACTTTTTGATTCAAAATTTTCTCGGTGATTTAACTGATTGATTCTTAGTACTCGTTTTTCGTACACCCGTGCGTGCGAATTTTGTCGTTGCCGCGATAATTTGTAGCGTAAAATTCAACGTAGGCGTCGGCGCAGATGCCTATCACGCATCTCTCGGGTTAATTCGATGAGCATCCCATGAGGTTAACCATATCTCTCGGTAAACCCGGCAGAATTAAGTGAGTTAATGTAGAGCCGCAGAAGTTTACCTTCTCCGAAGCTCAGAGCAACTTCGCTTGGCTGATAATTCAGGATCTCAGCCGCCAGCCATTGTTTCATTCACGCACGCCTCGCAATGAGATTTGCAGCTTTGCTGACTGCAGTTTCAGCTCATTTAAAAGGTCGTGTCTATGCTTGATGATGCTAGTCAATTGATTGTATATGTTTTAGATAGAGTTTCTGAATATTGTCTACCTCTGATATTTTAATTATCTTTTCTATACTCTATCGGACATTTTTAATTGAATTTTTTTCTATTCCACTTTCTTTTCTTGAGATGTTTTAGACCTACAATAAGATTGTAGGTCTCAATTTTATAAGGAATTATTTTTCAAGATTTTTGCAAAATCAAACGAATGGCGCCAGAATCACAATGATTGATATATCTGAGTTATTAAAAAAGTTATAGATAAAGTCTTGAAAAATATGCAAAGTTATTTGGAAAACATTTTTTTGTCTTCAAAAGCATATTTAGAAAAAGTTTAAAAACCAATATTAAAGAATCGATCGTTATACCTCTCTTAAATCTTGATATATACCAGATCGAACTTTGTAGTCAGGAATTCCATCAATGTGTCAGTTTTAGAAATATGTTCCTTGAATCTACATCATAAATTTTCTTTTATTTTTGATTACTTAAAAAATCTGAAATCTTCAAGATCACTTCTAGGAGCAATAATCTCAGCTCCAACATTGTTGCATGTTTTTCAATGCGTTCGCATATAAATTTAATGGAAAGGCCAACAACGAAATGAGGCGAGAAGTCACCCGAGCAGTCTCAAAGATGTAATTCGGTGATTCTCGATTGGGCCGCGAGTTAGTCTCGAGAATTGATGAAAGCGCGCTCGCGCCCGGAATTCTTGGCAAGTTTTGCGTCCGGGCACCTTTTCCTATGAGCGGGAATACACAATTTGGCCGTTGCGAAAACGCAATCGGGAAGCACGCGCGTTATGCCGGGGCTCTGATCAATGGGACGAGAAGCGAGAAAAGGCGTCTCTCCCGCTCGCTCCTCGATTCCGGGGCTCTTTCTCCGATTCTCGCACACGCGGAATCGCTCTTATTAATGAGCGGGACATTCCCGACGGGCCTCGAATCTCCGAATCGCGCGAGTTGTCTCGAGAGGTGCCTCGAGGAATTTCGCTGATGCGGCCACGTGTGTGGAAACGCGACCAGCGATGAACTTTCCGCCCGAATATTTTTACGCCTCCGCTTTCACGGACACGATTCGTTTCGTCGCTTTGATAAACAGGCAATGAGGAAATTTCTACGCGCCCAGAATTCGCTCGCATTTCCGAATTATCCTCCAGAATGCGTACGACGGAGAGATGCATATTTTAAATCCGTGCAGAGACCCGAGCGCGAATGAATTAAGAACAGATGGCGAGCCGCGGTTTCGCGAGCTCTACATTTTTTACCTTCCAGCGACTCGTGACTCGCTCCAAAAGTAAAAATGTACGCCAGAGACGAATGCGAGGGGGAAAAGAGATAAAAATTGTATCCAGTCTCAACAAAAAATACGGAATTGCGTAAAAAATGGAGAATCGTGATCGTTGCTCGACGCGAAGATATATATATTTTCAGAGCGAGAAATCAATCAGGAAGTGTTGTATTTGCCCGTGAGTACTTTTTGAGGCATCTGGAGGAAAGTTTTCAAGAGTTTCGAGGAAGGATCGAGTTCTTAATTTACCAAAGGAACTTTGTCGAGGATCCTCGTGGATTTTATCCTGCGAAACAGGCAAAATAAAGTTACCGAAAGCTTCGCGTACTTTTATCTCCTTCGGTGGCAAGCGAGAAGTTTCGGTAGCGCGGAAGGGTGGATAATTTTTAAACAAAGCACTACTAATTTTCCAACTTCATGAGATCGCGCTCATTACGTCGACAGGAGTTTTCCCGTGGGATAATAAATGAGTATTACGCTGCGACCTCGAAGAAAAACTGCTGGGGGACGAACAATGGAGGCCTGGGAGGTAATGAGGGATGAAACGCGAGGAAAAAGCTCGATGATGATGAAGCACGAGCTTTTCCGAATCTTCAACATTCACGGAGAAAATATATCGCGAAATTTCCCTCTGCTCCGAAGAGGCGCAAAATTCCTTTGATGTTCTCGCGCTCCGCTTGACTCGAGTCGAGCGACAAATTCTTCGATATTCCCGCGATGAAAAGCTCTCGCCATACTTTTTCTCACTCCGGGAAATATTACGCTTCTCGCGAAACAGATTTCACTTGTCTCGGATAAAACGACGATCAAGAGTCTTCAGGACGATTAAACTCTTTTTATTACGGTTTTCCATCGAGCACAAAAGAAACCTTCGTGAGCCTATTTATCCTTTTCACCCTTTCAAACCCATTTTCTTCCGACAGCCTGACTTTCGTGGCTCGAAACGACAAAACTCGAAAAACCACAATAAAAATATTCAGTCTATGGATTCATTCAATTTTCAATAATCGATTTTCCAACCACGAAAAAAACGTGAAAAATGTATTCTATGTTTAAAGTGTTCGTTGAAAACTTCATTCGACACCTTTTTTATAATCTGGATGGAATTTTAATCGTTTTATCGTCACGAACGAGTGAAAAAAATCGAGATAAGAAAAGGTAACGCTTCGCCGATTTAATTCGGTGGCTCTCGCGGTTGGCTACTTTTTTTTAAAACTATTCTGACGTTCCCGTCGATGCACCTTTACCGACGTTGAAGTTCGAGACGCGCGAGCTGGCATCTTTACGACTCTCGGCTTCTTTATTTCCCGTTTTCTCTCCTATACAGAAAACATTTCGCCGTTCTCTTCAGCTTTTCTCCGTTCCGTTGTTTTTTCGCGATTTATTATTGTCTTCCCAGTACGGATCTAGCAAACCGCTGGCTCGCGCCAGAAAAAAATGAAAAATAGTGCAGATTTACAAAAAACTGCTGCTTAAAATCGCACGGAGATCTAATTATCAGGAGCATTCTTCGTCTAACTCGCCACTATATATTTGTAGCTCTTTATATAGATGAGTATAAAATTGAATATTTATTCGAATATTAATTTAATTTAATTTAATTTAATTCAATTAATTTACTCCAAAAATAAACTTCAACATACGAATCTCTGATTGAGCACTGAATCATCAAATTCATTAAACAAAATTTAACAAAAAGCGTTAAATTTGTTATTTTGAATAAAAAATTTTTCGAAAAGTTCCCGAAAAAAAGAGACGTGAACTTTAAGTACCTGATTATTCACCGTAAGATCTAAAGAATTCTGGAAAAATATTAAATACGATGAATTCGACAAGATTCCATCGAAGGGTTCAAAAAAGTAGCACTACACTTTTTTGGTTAGATTTTTTTTTTGACTACGACGCAATTGATAAAAATTTCTTAGCGGCTGAGTAACACACGATGAAAATTTTTTAATATGGAGATAAAAGATTTTACAAGCGTTGATGGTTGCTGCGATGGCGGCAAAGACGTTTGATTGCGTTGGTTGAGTTTTATTTGAATGGCAAGAGCCGCACTTCCGGTAGCCATCTTCATCGACACGGTCTTTCCCGCTCGGCGAGGCTTTTTTCTCCTCCTCTGCCGTATTCCCGTGTGCTCGAAAGGCTCGTAGCGGTTAGACTGGAAGAAAAGAGTGTGTACGAGCTTGTCTCTGGTTTGATGCCTTCAGACAGTTTTATGAGTGCCCTCAGTTATAATTTAATCAAAATGCCTCTCGTTGGCCGAGGAACCGAGTATAAGTGGAGAGAAGGAAAGAAAAGGAGGTGGAGGATGTCGGCTCGGCCATACTTTATTTTCCTCTCTCTCTCTCTCTCTCTCTTTTTCTCTCGTTCTTATTCCCTTTTTTCCGCCGCGCCTCCGCCCCTGTGAAATTCTCGGCTGTACGCGTGCAATTGTGAGCATAATTGCTCAGCCTCTTTGTTTCTTCAATTACGCGTCTAGACGAGTGAATCGACCTCGGAGGGAACGAGAGGAAGAGAAGCGCGAGAGGGAAGACGCCGAGTGCAGCGAAATTGTGGAAAAGAAAAAGAATAAATCGTAACGAAAAAAGGTTCCTCGAACCCCGGGAGCGCGAGAGAACATCGGAAGCTTACGGGTCGCGAATGGGAACGTTCTTTTTCGAAATCTCACGAGCGACCGGGAGGGAAAAAAACGTGTAACCGTGAAAAAATGGTCTGTCGGAATTTCGTGGAAAAGTCCGTACGAGAGAACGCGCGGGAAATGATTTTTCGCGCGGTGTGTGGCGCCACGGTTTTTCCTCGCGGTGCGAGAAAATTTCTCAGGAGCTCCGAAGCGCCGTAAAGCGTCGGGGAGAACGCTCGACGCGGCGCCGGACGAGCCGCGTTTCGTCGCCGGCTCGCGACGAGCTCGAAAACGGGAGAAAAAAAAATTCGCTGCGGACAGGATTCGAACCTGTGCGGGTAGAACCCAATGGATTTCAAGTCCATCTCCTTAACCGCTCGGACACCGCAGCACTTGACGAAACGCGTGAAAAATTGTAACACGAAGCCCGCGCGCGAGCGTCGAAGCTCTTATCTCGCTCGACAAGTGTTTTTTGATTGTTTTTCGTACCTTTTATCAGTCGAGCTGCCATAAGGAAGGAATCGTCACGGAAGAGGCTCACTCGTTTCATTTACGTTTCTCGTTCTTTTTTTCACGATCCAAGGAAAAATCGCACAGCTGGCGCGATTAATGTCAATTCATCACTTTTAATTAATCGTTTTGCTCGTTAATTAGCGTGTTAAATTGATGTAACGCGACGCAGCAGGTGCTCTCTCTTTCTCTTTATCATCAGACGCTGCGTCACAACTCGGCACCTAGTTCGTTCCTTACTAGTCGCCCGGACACGTGTACACACGGGGTTATTAAATTGTCTCACGTTTGCCCGGCGCTCGTTGACGTCCGCACGTCAATTAATGCGATTGTAATTCACGTAATCGTTCAACGTCGAAATTCGATCGATTTATTTTTCCAGCCCTGGAGTTATTCTGGCAAATTTTCTTCGAGTCATTGTTCCCGGCCGGAGAGCTTATTTATTAACCTGTCGCTGTATCTTTGCGCTCTAGTCCCGATGAGAATTTCAATTAGGATGGCAGAAAAGTCGCTGGATCGCCGGTGCAAGTGTCAGACGAAGAAAGTCGTCCAATGGAGATAATTACACCCTTCGCTGCTATCAAGGAGACGCTTAATTTACCTCAAACAGGATCGTGCTTCCTGGATTCGACGAATTAACCGGCGAATTAATTAGAAATGTTATTTCCTCGTAAAAGCATCCCCCGGGTCTCCGTACTTTGGTCCTTAAATCGAGTTTAAATTCGATGCATCGCTTTTAATATAAATGACACTCGTGTATCTGTTAATTTAAAAAAAATCTCAGTCTTTTTTTGCGAATTTTTTTTTGTTTTCTGTACCGCTTGTCTCTCGATCTTTCTTTTTTTTAATCTCAGAATTTGTTTTCGGACATCGTGTTTTTCCCACAACGATCTTGCTCGCGACGAAAGTCTCTCGTATCAGTTTTTTAACGCTGGATCTTCGTTTTCTGGCCTCGGGGGGGCGCACTCCTCGAGGAATGCCTCCACGATTTTTCGCGGATCATTTTTCATCCCTCTCGCGAACTTATCTATCGTCTGATCTACGGCGCGGGCGCGCAGCGAGCGCTCGCGCGCACCGAGCGACCGTGACATCGCGCCGTTTGACAGTGACGAATCGAAAGAGCCAAGGCTTGAGTCATTGGCTCGTGTCACTCGCGCACACACGCTAAACTCCTTCTTCTTTCTGGCCCTGACCCTTTTTGTCATACTAATAAAACTGCATGTCCGTTCCGACATTTTTAAAATAAAAATTGAAATAAAACATTGCGTACAGTATAAACTTGCATACATTTTTTTCCGAAATTACCATTTCGGTTAATTATTAAAAGTGTCTATTGAGTCAGGTCGAACGATTTATACAATTTTTCAAACTTTCTGCTCAATTAGAGAATATGCTTAAACAAAGTTTTTATTCTTTAGGTGTATTTTATATAATTGAAATTTACAATATTACATTTAATAATATTATAACTTTATTAAAGTTGTTTTCATCAATTATATCTTTAATGATTATAGTGCAGAATCCTTGTATTTTTTTCTACATGTCCAAATAATATAATAAATTGTAAAAGATGAATTTTATACTTAAAAATTGTTTTCAAAATAAAAACAGAACTCATCAAGATTAAATCTTCATTAAAAGTTCGACCAAGGTTCCAATAATTTAGAAAATCCTCACATATATAGTAAAATTCAGCGACATAATTAATGTAAACAATTATCAACATTTGGCGCAACTAATTTAACAATTTTTCTTCGCTTCTACGATGGAAACATTAAAAACGCCAGAATGGACGTATGACTTTGAAAAAAATGTATTTTTCGATCTAAATATGGAAGAGAGTATAATAATCCCTTGAGAAAACAATTTCTTTGCCAATTAGCAGAGCTGGTATTTTTTTGTTGTTGTATCATTGTCAACGAGAGTTCATCCGGCAACTTATTAACCGTTCGTTCTAATTAAACGGTCAACGATTATTGATAAAGGTCGGACAAGAGCGATTAATGAGGCAGATATTGCCTCCTTATTACTCTCTTAATAGTTCGTACATTTTTTTTTATTGTTACATTAATTCGTGGGTTTTTCTGCACGGGATTCAGAGAGGAAACGGGATTGCGTGCCTCGTTCTCAAGGTGCATCTCGAGAGTAAAAAAAAACGACACATGGGTTACATTCAGCTCGCGGTCGCGAATATACATCACGTCGAAAAGTGCAGCGATGCGCACGAGAGTGACAGGTGATAAGACCTCGAAGTCTCTCTCTCTCTCGTTCTCTCTTTTTCTCAAACAGTGGTGAAAGGCCTCGACGAAGAATAATTCTCATGCTACAAGAATCCAGTAAAATCTTTCACAAAAATTATAAATTAAAATGAAGCAAGAATGCATTTTCGGTAATTTAATTTTCGTTTCTACACAATTTTGTTTCTAACACGTTGAACCAAAAATTCCTCGGTGTAATTTTTCAAGTCGTCCATCAATTATCGTGTGTTTCGAGAAGTTTTGATTCACAGTCCCGCGGCGAGGAAAAAAATGAAGACTTCCAGGATTGGGAATAGACGACGAGAGACGCGTATATACGATTTTGTCTAGAATATTAATTCTCGGTGCTCGAAGGCTCGATTATGATTGATGAGAGTCGGGAGGGACGAGAGATGATCTTTTGTTTGGGAGGTAAAGGGTTGGGGGACGCGCGCGAGGCGTCTCGTAGGTGGAAAAGACAAAAAGCTTTGAGCGCAGCCCAGGTATCTGAGGAGGGAGGAGAGAATAAGCCTGCGGGGAAACGTGCAAGCGATGAGGAGCTCTAGGAATTTGAAGCGTGCTTCGGAGATTCTCTTTCCCGAGAGACGGAGAAAGATAAAAAGAGAGACAACAGGACGCGAGGTTGGTGGTAAACGGCGTATAAGATTTTGCCGTGATGAGAAGACCGCCTCCGAGAAATCTTGCATAAAGCTACCGCAGAAGCCGAGTGAAAGAGCGAATATTAAAGAGGCTCGTAAAATTATGAGCGTTTCACAACCTCGCGAATTTCATGATAGAAAGCAGATCCGCTCGAGTATTTTTCTTCCTTTTTAATTACCAGCCGGACTCTTGACTGAATTTTTACCAAAATTTTCGCGAGATATTGTACTTTTTTTTCTAACATATAAACGTGTGTCTCGTGCGCTAAAAATATATTTGTAAGTGCAAATAAATCGATAAAATCGATAAATTGTTTGTTTCGACGAATTCAGGTTGCCTGGAACTTCGATCCGGACGAGTTTTCTCGACGTCGATATCGAGCACGTGTCCCTTCGAGAGTGCGCACAAAAAACAGTGAAAAAGGGGATATCGCGTCGTCGTTTGATTTTATCACGAATACTCGATCTCCGCGGAACGCGATTCAATGACGGCGTGACGGAGAAGTCGTTGCATTAGAATTGAATGGAAGCTTCCTCGCTACTTTTTCCTGAGCGACGCGTCACGAGCCTCGACTTCGGAGAGAGTGAGAAAAAGAGAGATAATAACGAGCCTGGTCTTTCCCTCGCGTCTATCGTCGGAGGCGTTATTGCCGAAGAAAATTGATGATGTCACGAACGATTTCAGGAAACCGAGCCCCGCCGAAGTTTCTCTTTCCAAACGCATGAACGGCATTCCCAAGACCTTGACACTGCATTCATCAACATAATAGAAGAGTCAAATATTATATGACGACATCATCGACTCGATACGCTTAAAATTCATTGTTTACTCGAGGTTTATTTTCATTTAATTTTTTACAAGTTTCCAAAGTGTCGTCGATATTTTTTTACTATTTCAATATAAGTATTTAGTATATAACTAGCAGGCTTCGTGCCCTCGTGGTAATAGAAAAACTGATCCAAAATCCAGTTTTTTTGCTCATTCAATATGAATTCTTCAATTTCGCCCGAAATAAATAACATTTTCGTTATCTACGGGAAATTTCCGATCGAATAGGCTCTTAAAATCGAAAATAGTATATTACGCACCTAGGGCGGTAAAGTAAGAAAGGTCTCAGATCACATGCAATTGTCGTCCGAGGCGAAGCCGAGGTCGACAAACATGTGA